>OU342740.1:189465038-189750326 GCA_910589775.1 Avena eriantha | reverse complement strand
ACATGGACCCTTGATCTCATTGCATGTGTTTTCTTTTCATAAACCCCATGGATCCACGAGATGTCTTTGCACGTGTGTGAATTAGTCTACATCATTGTGGTTTTGGAAAAGAACACATGTAATGATGACGCTGTACATGTGGTGCCAACCATGTCCAGGAACCTTTCCAACATGATCGGATTCAACTATAGCATGCATTCTATCACCAGTTTGAAAGATGCTGCATCACCACACCCAATTGGATGTGTGTGTGTATCATTGTGCATCATTGTGGTTTTAGAAAAGAGCACACGCAATGATGCCACTCCAGTATGTGGTGTCCAAGCATGTCCAGGAACCCTAGCAGCATGATGAGATTGAACTGCAGCATGCATTCTATCACCAGTTTGTAAGATGTTGCATCACCACACCCACTTGGATGTGTGTGTTTATCAGTCTGCATCATTATGGTTTTGGAAACAACATATGCAATGATCCCACTCTAGCATGTGTGTTCTTTTCATAAACCACACTGATCCACTGGATGTCATTGCATGTGTGTTCTTTTCCTAAACCACACTGATCCACTGGATGTCATTTCATGTGTGTTGTTTTCATAAACCATACTGATCCACTAGTTGTCATTGCATATATGTGTTCTTTTCCTAAACCACATGGATCCACTGGATGTTATTGCATGTGTGTTCTTTTCCTAAACCACATAGATCCACTGATGTCATTGCATGTGTGTTCTTTTCATAAACCACATGGATCCACTAAATGTCATTGCATGTGTGTTCTTTTCCTAAACCACATGGATCCGCTAGATGTCAATGCATGTGTGTTCTTTTCATAAACCACATGGATCCACTAGATGTAATTGCATGTATGTTCTTTTCATAAAGCACATGGATCTACTAGATGTCACTACATCTGTGTTCTTTTCATAAACCACATGGATCCACTAGATGTCATTGCATGTGTGTTCTTTTCCAAAAACACATGGATCCACTGATGTCATTGCATGTGTATTCTTTTCATATTCCAAAGTGATCCACTGGATGTCATTGCATGGGTTATTTTCCTAGAGGACATGGATCCACTAGATGTCACTTCGGGGGTGTTCTTTTCATAGACCACATGGATCCACTGATGTCATTGCATGTGTGTTCTTTTCCAAAAACCACATGGTTCCACGAGATGTCATTGCATGTGTGTTCTTTTCCTAAACCACATGGATCCACTAGATGTTATTGCATGTATGTTCTTTTCATAAACCACACTGATCCACTGGATGTCATTGCACGTGTGTTCTTTTCATATACCACGTGGATCAGCTGATGTGATTGCATATGTGTGTTCTTTTCATAAACCATATGGATCCACTGATGTCATTGCGTATGTGTGTTCTTTTCATAAACCACACCGATCCACTAGATGTCATTACATATGTGTCTTCTTTTCATAAACCACATGGACCCTTTGATCTCATTGCATGTGTTTTCTTTTCATTAACCCCATGGATCCACGAGATGTCTTTGCATGTCTGTGAATTAGTCTACATCATTGTGGTTTTGGAAAAGAACACATGTAATGATGACGCTATAGCATGTGGTGCCAACCATGTCCAGGAACCTTTCCAACATGATGGGATTCAACTATAGCATGCATTCTATCACCAGGTTGAAAGATGCTGCATCACCACACCCAATTGGATGTGTGTGTCTATCATTGTGCATCATTGTGGTTTTAGAAAAGAGCACATGCAATGATGCCACTCCAGCATGTGGTGTCCAAGCATGTCTAGGAACCCTAGCAGCATGATGGGATTGAACTGCATCATGCATTCTATCACCAGTTTGAAAGATGCTGCATCACCACACCCACTTGGATGTGTGTGTTTATCAGTCTGCATCATTATGGTTTTGGAAAACAACATATGCAATGATCCCACTCTAGCATGTGTGTTCTTTTCATAAACCACACTGATCCACTTGATGTCATTGCATGTGTGTTCTTTTCCTAAACCACATGGATCCACTCGATGTCATTTCATGTGTGTTGTTTTCATAAACCACACTGATCCACTAGTTGTCATTGCATATATGTGTTCTTTTCCTAAACCACATGGATCCACTGGATGTTATTGCATGTGTGTTCTTTTCCTAAACCACATAGATCCACTGATGTCATTGCATGTGTGTTCTTTTCATAAACCACATGGATCCACTAAATGTCATTGCATGTGTGTTCTTTTCCTAAACCACATGGATCCGCTAGATATCAATGCATGTGTGTTCTTTTCATAAACCACATGGATCCACTAGATGTAATTGCATGTATGTTCTTTTCATAAAGCACATGGATCCACTAGATGTCACCACATGTGTGTTCTTTTCATAAACCACATGGATCCACTAGATGTCATTGCATGTCTGGTCTTTTCCAAACCACATGGATTCACTGATGTCATTGCATGTGTGTTCTTTTCATATACCAGAGTGATCCACTGGATGTCATTGCATGGGTTATTTTCCTAGAGGACATGGATCCACTAGATGTCACTTCGGGGGTGTTCTTTTCATAGACCATATGGATCCACTTATGTCACTGCATGTGTGTTCTTTTCCAAAAACCACATGGTTCCACTAGATGTCTTGCATGTGTGTTCTTTTCCTAAACCACATGGATCCACTAGATGTGATTGCATGTATGTTTTTTTCATAAACCACACTGATCCACTGGATGTCATTGCACGTGTGTTCTTTTCATATACCACATGGATCGGCTGATGTGATTGCATATGTGTGTTCTTTTCATAAACCATATGGATCCACTGATGTCATTGCATATATGTGTTCTTTTCATAAACCACACCGATCCACTAGATGTCATTACATATGTGTCTTCTTTTCATAAACCACATGGACCCTTTGATCTCATTGCATGTGTTTTCTTTTCATAAACCCCATGGATCCACGAGATGTCTTTGCACGTGTGTGAATTAGTCTACATCATTGTGGTTTTGGAAAAGAACACATGTAATGATGACGCTGTACATGTGGTGCGAACCATGTCCAGGAACCTTTCCAACATGATCGGATTCAACTATAGCATGCATTCTATCACCAGTTTGAAAGATGCTGCATCACCACACCCAATTGGATGTGTGTGTGTATCATTGTGCATCATTGTGGTTTTAGAAAAGAGCACACGCAATGATGCCACTCCAGTATGTGGTGTCCAAGCATGTCCAGGAACCCTAGCAGCATGATGGGATTGAACTGCAGCATGCATTCTATCACCAGTTTGTAAGATGTTGCATCACCACACCCACTTGGATGTGTGTGTTTATCAGTCTGCATCATTATGGTTTTGGAAAACAACATATGCAATGATCCCACTCTAGCATGTGTGTTCTTTTCATAAACCACACTGATCCACTGGATGTCATTGCATGTGTGTTCTTTTCCTAAACCACACTGATCCACTGGATGTCATTTCATGTGTGTTGTTTTCATAAACCATACTGATCCACTAGTTGTCATTGCATATATGTGTTCTTTTCCTAAACCACATGGATCCACTGGATGTTATTGCATGTGTGTTCTTTTCCTAAACCACATAGATCCACTGATGTCATTGCATGTGTGTTCTTTTCATAAACCACATGGATCCACTAAATGTCATTGCATGTGTGTTCTTTTCCTAAACCACATGGATCCGCTAGATGTCAATGCATGTGTGTTCTTTTCATAAACCACATGGATCCACTAGATGTAATTGCATGTATGTTCTTTTCATAAAGCACATGGATCTACTAGATGTCACTACATCTGTGTTCTTTTCATAAACCACATGGATCCACTAGATGTCATTGCATGTGTGTTCTTTTCCAAAAACACATGGATCCACTGATGTCATTGCATGTGTATTCTTTTCATATTCCAAAGTGATCCACTGGATGTAATTGCATGGGTTATTTTCCTAGAGGACATGGATCCACTAGATGTCACTTCGGGGGTGTTCTTTTCATAGACCACATGGATCCACTGATGTCATTGCATGTGTGTTCTTTTCCAAAAACCACATGGTTCCACGAGATGTCATTGCATGTGTGTTCTTTTCCTAAACCACATGGATCCACTAGATGTTATTGCATGTATGTTCTTTTCATAAACCACACTGATCCACTGGATGTCATTGCATGTGTGTTCTTTTCATATACCACGTGGATCAGCTGATGTGATTGCATATGTGTGTTCTTTTCATAAACCATATGGATCCACTGATGTCATTGCATATGTGTGTTCTTTTCATAAACCACACCGATCCACTAGATGTCATTACATATGTGTCTTCTTTTCATAAACCACATGGACCCTTTGATCTCATTGCATGTGTTTTCTTTTCATAAACCCCATGGATCCACGAGATGTCTTTGCACGTGTGTGAATTAGTCTGCATCATTGTGGTTTTGGAAAAGAACACATACAATGATGACGCTCTAGCATGTGGTGCCAACCATGTCCAGGAACTTTTCCAACACGATGGGATTCAACTACAGCATGCATTCTATCACCAGTTTGAAAGATGCTGCATCACCACACCCAATTGGGTGTGTGTGTATTAGTGTGCATCATTTTGGTTTTGGAAAAGAACACATGCAATGATGCCACTCTAGCATGTGGTGTCCAACCATGTCCAGGAACCCTAGCAGCATGATGTGATTAAACTGCAGCATGCATTCTATCACTAGTTTGAAAGATGCTGCATCACCACACCCACTTGGATGTGTGTGTTTATTAGTGTGCATAATTATGGTTTTGGAAAACAACACATGAAATGATCCCACTCTAGCATGTGTGTTTTTCATAAACCACACAGATCCAGTAGATGTCATTGCATGTGTGTTCTTTTCCTAAACCACATGGATGCACTGGATGTTATTTCATGTGTGTTGTTTTCATAAACAACACTGATCCACTGGTTGTCATGCATATATGTGTTCTTTTCCTAAACCACATGGATCCACTAGATGTGATTGCATGTATGTTCTTTTCATAAACCACAGTGATCCACTTGATGTCATTGCACGTGTGTTCTTTTCATATACCACGTGGATCGGCTGATGTGATTGCATATGTATGTTCTTTTCATAAACCATATGGATCCACTGATGTCATTGCATATGTGTGTTATTTTCATAAACCACACCGATCCACTAGATGTCATTACATATGTGTCTTCTTTTCATAAACCACATGGACCCTTTGATCTCATTGCATGTGTTTTCTTTTCATAAACCCCATGGATCCACGAGATGTCTTTGCACGTGTGTGAATTAGTCTGCATCATTGTGGTTTTGGAAAAGAACACATGCAATGATGACACTCTAGCATGTGGTGCCAACCATGTCCAGGAACTTTTCCAACACGATGGGATTCAACTACAGCATGCATTCTATCACCAGTTTGAAAGATGCTGCATGACCACACCCAATTGGGTGTGTGTGTATTAGTGTGCATCATTGTGGTTTTGGAAGAGAACACATGCAATGATGCCACTCTAGCATGTGGTGTCCAACCATGTCCAGGAACCCTAGCAGCATGATGTGATTAAACTGCAGCATGCATTCTATCACTAGTTTGAAAGATGCTGCATCACCACACCCACTTGGATGTGTGTGTTTATTAGTGTGCATAATTATTGTTTTAGAAAACAACACATGAAATGATCCCACTCTAGCATGTGTGTTTTTCATAAACCACACAGATCCAGTAGATGTCATTGCATGTGTGTTCTTTTCCTAAACCACATGGATCCACTGGATGTTATTTCATGTGTGTTGTTTTCATAAACAACACTGATCCACTGGTTGTCATGCATATGTGTGTTCTTTTCATAAACCACATGCATCCACTAGATGTCATTGCATATGTGTGTTCTTTTCCTAAACCACATAGATCCACTTATGTGATTGCATGTTTGTTCTTTTCATAAACCACATGGATCCAGTAAATCTCATTGCATGTCTGTTCTTTTCCTAAACCACATCGATCCGCTAGATGTCAATGCATGTGTGTTCTTTTCACAAACCACATGGATCCACTAGATGTAATTGGATGTGTGTTCTTTTCATAAACCACATGGATCCACAATATGTCATTGCAAGTGTGTTCTTTACCTAGACCACATGGATCCAGTAGATGTCATTTCATGTGTGTTCTTTCCCTAAACCACATGGATCAACTAGATGTCATTGCATTCATGTTCTTTTCACATACCACATGGATCCACTACGTGGCATTGCATGTGTGTTCTTGTCCTAAACCACGTGGATAGACTAGAGTGATTGCATGTGGGTTCTTTTCACAAACCACATGGATCCACTAGATATCATTGCATGTATGTTCTTTTCATAAACCACATGGATCCACTAGATGTCATTGCACGTGTGGTCTTTTCATAAACCACATGGATCCACTAGATGTCATTGCATGTGTGTTCTTTTCCAAAACCACATGGATCCTGTGATGTCATTGGATGTGTGTTGTTTTCACAATCCACACTGATCCACTAGATGTCATTGCATGGGTTATTTTCCTATAGCACATGGATCCACTAGATGTCACTTCAAGTGTGTTCTTTTCCAAAAACCACATGGTTCCACCAGATGTCATTGCATGTGTGTTCTTTTCATAAACCACACTGATATCATTACATATGTGTGTTATTTTCATAAACCACAGTGATCCACTAGATGTCATTGCATACGTGTGTTCTTTTCACAAACCACATGGATCCACTAGATGTCGTTGCATATGTATGTTATTTTCATAAACCACACTGATCCACTAGATGTCATTGCATGTGTGTTCTTTTCATAAACCACATGGATCCACTAGATGTCATTGCATGTCTGTTATTTTAATAAACCACACGGATCCACTGGATGTCATTGCATGTGTGTTCTTTTCATAAACCACATGGATCCGCTAGATGTCATTGCATATGTGGTGTCTTTTCATAAACCACATGGATCCACTGATGTCATTGCATATGTGTATTCTTTTCATAAACCAAACTGATCCACTAGATGTCATTACATATGTGTGTTCTTTTTATAAACCACATGGATCCTTTCATCTCATTACAAGTGTGATCTTGTCATAAACCCCATGGATCCAGGAAATGTCATTGCATATGTGTGTATCAGTCTGCATCAGTGTGGTTTTGGAAAAGAACACATGCAATGATGTCGCTCCAGCATGTGGTGTCCAACCATGTCCAGGAACGTTTCCAACATGATGGGATTCAACTACAGCATGCATTCTATCACTAGTTTGACAGATGTCATTGAATGTGTGTTCTTTTCATAAACCACATGGATCCGCTAGATATTGTTGCATGTGTGTTCTTTTCATAAATCACATTGATCCACTAGATGTCATTGCATGTGTGTTATTATCCTAAACCAAATGGATCCACTAGAGGTCATTGAATGTGTTTTCATTTCATAAACCACACTGATCCATTCGATGCCATTGCATATGTGTGTTATTTTCATACACCACACTGCTCCACTAGATGTCATTGCATATGTGTGTTCTTTTCATAAAGAACATGGATCCACTAGATGTCATTGGTTGTGTTCTCTTTTCATAAACCTCGTGGATCCACTAGATGTCATTGATGGGTTCGTAGCATGGAAAACAAAAAAATTCTACCGCAAGAACGAACAAAACCCAGATCTAATCTAGAAAAAGCCAAGATCTAATCTATTAGACATGTGAAACGAGATAGATAGGAACTAACCCTTGTAGATCCGAAAGCGTTAACGAGATTAGATCTCGTGGTTGATGTAGTCGATCACTTGCCGATCTCAAGATCGTGTGGACGATCCTTCTGGCGCCGCGTTCCGGCAGCGCTCCCGCAGTCGGTCACACGTGTGGAGTCGAAGCAGACCTTCCTCTCCTCGTTCCAGCGAGCAGCGGAGGGTAGTAGATCTTCTCCACGGAATCACAGCAGCACGACGGCGTGGTGGTGGTGGTGGAGTAGAGAATTCTGCAGGGCTTCGCCTATGCCTGTGCAGAAGAAAGGAGGAGGAGAGAGGCGGTGGAGATTGGGTGTTGTGGAGGAGAGGCAAGGGGTGGCGCCTCCCCCTTCTATTTAAAGGAGGGAGGGCGCCTGGGGAGGGGGAGTCCTAGTAGGACTCCCCACCTCCTAGGGCCGGCGGATTGGGGAGGGGGGGGAGGAGTCCTCCTCCCCCACGACTCCTTGTCTTGACCCACCAGGACTCCTTGATCCCTTCCTTGGTTTTCAAGCAAACTCCAAGAAACCTTCCAGAACCTTCCGGAACATTCCAAAACCTTCTAGAATCCTCATACAAATACTCCGGAACATTTCCTAACTCAGAAAATGATCCCCAATATATGAATCTTATTCTCCAGACAATTCCGGATCTCCTCGTGATGTCCCGGTTCCAATCCGAGACTCCGAACAACATTCGGTCTCCAACACACATTCCATATCTACTTAAAACAACTTCGAACCTTAAGTGTGTCACCCTACGGTTCGTGAATATGCAGACATGATTGAGACACCTCTCCGATCAATAACCATCAGCGGGATCTGGAGATCCATAATGGCTCCCACATACTCAACGATGACTTTGTGATCGATAGAACCATTAACTTACGAAACTAATTCCCTTTGTCACGTGATACTATACTTATCCGAGGTTTGATTGTCGGTATCTCCATACCTAGTTCTACCTCGTTACTGATAAGTACTCTTTACTCGTTCCATGTTATGTCATCCCTTGTGACCTAGTCACATGCTTGCAAGCTAATAAGATGACATTCCACCGAGAGGGCCCAGAGCATATCTATCCGTCATATGGATGGACAAATCCCAATCTTGGTCCATGCGCTTCAACACATACTTTCAGAATACCCAATAACACCTTTATAACCACCCAGTTACGAAGCGGTGTTTGATGTCATCAAAGTACCCATCCGGTGATGGTGATTAACACAACCTCATGGTCGAAGGATTAGGTTACTATGCATTTAAAAGCTTATAGCAATACGAACTTAATGACTTGATCTTATGCTACGCTTACTATGGGTGTGTGTCCATCACATCATTCTCCTAATGATATAACCTTGTTATTAATCACATCCAATGTCCATGATCAGGAAACCATGATCATCAATTAATCAACAAGCGAGTTTAACAAGAGGCTTATTAGGGACTCTTTTATGTTTACAAAACACACAAGTATTAATGTTTCTGGTTAATACAATTATAGCATGGGATGTAAACATTTATCATAAACATAAAGATATAATAATAACCACTTTATTATTGCCTCTTGGGCATATCTCCAACAGTCTCCCACTTTCACTAGAGTCAATAATCTAGTTAAAAACTTGTGCATTCAACACCTATGGCTTTCTGGTGTTGTATAGACACTATTTGTAGTGGTAAACATAATCTTCAGATCTGACACTTCTAGGTCCGTGTGTATTTGCATGTCCTTGCGTCTGTACGCATTACTCATTCTCCAATGAGATGGCATTGTATAAATTTGGTCCTTTTGTGAGACCTTTAGTTCCTTCGGCTCAAAATATGTTGATATTATTGTCACACAATATATCTTCATAGTATTAGCCCACTTTGAACCACACCTAGTTTGATAACAAACTACTTAACACAAATACCCTCCTTTGTTGCTACTATAGCAGTTTATATACTTAGCCTTTTGTTGTAGTATCCGTCACAATGTCTCAATTTTGGAACTCATCCAAATCCATCATGGAACATCCTTTCCATTACATTGTGCTGCCCATAGTCTAAATTGAGATAAATTTAATTTGTATCTTGTGACAAAACTAGTATCAATGTAACACTTTACAATGAACTACCTTTAACTATTTGTTACTTATACATGGTATATTCTTAGTTCTTCCAAAGCTCATAAGAATATCTTTACTATTGTCCAATAATCATCTTATGAATCATTCTGGTATATGCTCATAACATTTAGAGCATAGGACATATCTGGATGTGTACATCTCAAAGAATGATTGATCAAAATATTCTTGTGATTTCACCAAGTGTCAAAACACTTGAATCTCGTGTCAACACACTTGAATCTTGATTCAGTCCTTTCCGTGCGTCAAGAACCTTTCTTGTTGTTTCCATATTGAACTCATTCAACATATTATCTATGTACATTTGGCAAAACCATATTAGCGCCTCAATCTATCCATATAGATATTGATGCCTAATTCTTGGGTTATGCCTAAGTCTTTCATCAAAATGAAATTCTTAACCTACAGTCAAAAAAAGATACATCATTTCTAATCAACAATATGTCCTCTACATAATGTATTAGAAATATGTCTCAGCGCTCCCACTTAATTTCTTGCAAATGCAAGCATCTTCATCATCTCCGATGAATTTAAACTCTTTTAACAGTTTCATCATGGCGAAGATTCCAACTCCGCTATGCTTACTTCAACCATTGAAGTTTTGCATACTCTTTTAGCATCCTTTGAATTAACAAAACCCTTTGGATCGTGTCATGTACATGTCCTAGGTAACCATTCTATTAGAAGAACTTGTTTTGTTTGTTCAAATACCATATACCAAAATATATGTAGTGGTTGCTACATTAATCCGTCCAGACTAAATATCGCTATGAAAGATCAAATCTTATCATAGTCAATTCCTTGAACATTGTCGTAAACTCTTTCCGACATGTCGACTATTTCATAGATTCGAAACATCCATGTCTATTTCTTTATAGATCCAAACACGACCGATAGGCTTCACGCCTTTCCGGAGGGTCTTCAAAGTTTAGAAACTTGATTTCTCGTGTATGGAAGCTATCACAGATTCCATGACTTCTAGTCATTTTTATGGAGTCAGGGCCCATCATCGCTTCTTTGCATGTAGTCGGTTCATCATTGTCAAAACAATAACGACTTTCTTATCAAATCTTACTATTTGATTCTTACCGACCCACACGGTACTATATGAACTCTAATCTCCGAGATCACACCTTTTGTAATCACGAGAGCCATGAGCATTGTGGCCGTCACCGGGACACTTTCCGGCGCTGCGCTACTTAGCACATGTAGCTAAGGTTCAACAACCTTATCAAAGTTCTATTGTCCTCCCACTTAACTTTTCACGAAAAATTCCTTCCCAAGAAACTTGACGTTCCAAGCGACAAACTCTTTTGTCCTCGGCGTTATGGAGAAATTCCCAACAAATTCTTTGGAATAACCTACAAAGACGTGCTTATCCGACTTTGTTGTAAACATTTTACTTATGCCTAGCATACCAAAAATTTAAGAAAGGACAACCTGGGTTTTATCCCAAACCATAACTCATATGGTGTCATTTCAACAGATCACGATGGAGCTCTTTTCAGTGTAAAAGCTGTAGTCACTAAAGCTTTAATCTTTAAATATAATGGCAGTTTTATAAATGACACCTTTGATCTTACCATGTAAAACAAGGTTTCATTACATATCTCGAACACTCCATACTCCTATGGTGTTTTGGGAAATGTAAATCCATGGAATGATTCCTCAAATCTTAGGTGTTTTGCTAAACTTGTAACTCAAACATCTTTCTTTATGATCCAATCATAAACTCTTTTATTTTCTTGTTACAATGATTTTCCACTTCATCTTGAAAGTCTTTGAACATTTTTCAAATGTTTCATACTTCTTCCTTATTGAGTAAGTATATACATATACTCACTCAAATCTTCGGAGAAAGCATATGAAGTTGAAATCCATCGCCCACGACTACACATAATGGACTATATACATCAATATGTACAAATTCCAATCAGTTAGTCATCTGTTCCTCTTTTGGCCTACGAACGAAGTTTTAATTATCTCCAGGAAAGTATCACAAGCGTCATTTGATCCAAATCAAAGACTCCAAAAATCCATCAACATGGAGTTTCTTCATGTATCCCTTTCAATATAATTTAAACGGCGATGTCATTTCGCAAGTGATCTTTCAATCATTTGTCTTGCGACATTTTAGCATTAGTTTTATGGTCGTTATTTCTCCTACCAGACTTGTATATTATCCATCTATTATGGAATACGGTAATTATTTGAACAACCTTTTGTCGTCATAATACCTGATCAAAATAACAATTATTGAAACAAATCTTGAAGGCAAGCTTTGATGTTAACGAGCAACACAACAACCCTTTGTTTGTTTTCGATGAACATCATCACATTTTCTCTTGATAGTTACTTAGGCCATTGCAGTTCATGAATTGTGTTGTCTTGTATGATACTTCATACCAACCAATTCGGTATCCAATACCGGAGAACCACATTGTTTAACAAGCAAGGAATACAACCATAACATGTATATCTTCTATATGCCTAAGTTGGAAATCTCCAACCTTTTATTTTCTGCCAAATATTTTATAGATTCTCTTTCAGCAATTCCTTTTCTTTTAAAAGAATCTATCAACATCAATAGTGGTGTCATCAACATGACACATGGTACAAAGCGTATATAGCCAACCACTAATACCTTTGGACTTGCACTTTGAGGTGGATCACCATCATCAAATGTTTGGTGTTCTTTCAAAAATCCATTCTTTAGTAATCTTTTAGTGTAGTAAACATTTTACTTACATCTTCTATTCATCCTTATCATGACAATTTTCATGATCAAGCTGCTATAGCTTATAAAGGTGAAATGTGAGTATAATGTTTCTTTTTCAAAACCTTTTGGAGGATTAGGACGACTAGCGCCTCCAACCTTCACAAATTCTCATCAAATATGAGGACGTATACTCTATCATGTTGTAACCAACACATTGTTTTAGATATCGCAATACCTTTCACATATGATGGTTTCTGAATCATTGCTTTCAGCTCTTAGATAAACTTGATACTAAAAACAATCTTTTGAGTATCAAGAATCATGGAGGCAAACATGATACATTAGATACTAACACTGGAATTGTTACTCTTGATTTAATGCTATTTGTTAAAATTCATGGAGTAAATAGAGTTTGCTGAAAGTTTGCAATAGGACTTATAAACTTTAAATTGACATTCAAAACAATACGATACCAGTTCGTAATGTAAATATCCAGAATTTCTATAGTTCCACTATCTCAACTATAACTAAGCGTAAGGTGGTAAACGGATGCCAATGACTACAACAAACTATGCAAATTCACTTTGATTGTGTTTATGATAAATTGAGTTCGACTAATCCAAATTACAAATGAACTCCCACTCAAAACAACATCCCTCGAGTTGTTTTAGTGATTACATGAACCAAATCCACTACACCAAGTCCGATCATCACGTGAGATGATGTAGCTTTAAAGGCGAACAATCAACATGTTCATCATATCATCCATATGACTCATGCTTTCCCTTTCGGTATTCCGTGTTCCGAGACCATGTCTGTACATGCTAGGCTCGTCAAGGTTAACCTTAGTTTCCGCATGTGCAAATCTGGCTTGCACCCATTGTATGCACACGTAGAGTCTATCACACCCGATCATCACGAGATGCTTCGAAACGACGAGTCTTAGCAACGGTGCCAACTAAGGGTGAACACTTTATTACTTGATATTTAGTGAGAGGGATCATCTTATAATGCTACCATTGCGATCTAAGCAATACAAGATGCAGAAAGGATTAACATCACAGGCAATTCATAATTAGTGTGATATGATATGGCCTTTTCTTCTTGCGCCTTTGATCTCCATCTCCAAAGCACGAACATGATCTCCATCATCACCAGCATAGCGTCAAGGTCAGTGGCGCCGCTTCATGGTTGTCCATCATCACCAGCAACTATTAGAACTACTTGGAATAAAGCTATTACAAGATGAATAGACACGTAGGTCTTAATAGAATTAAAGACAACGATTAGGCTCCTGCCGGTTGCCATATTACAATAAGGATCATTGCATACATCAAATACAATCACAATCACATGATGGCTATATCACATCACAAAACCCCTGCAAAAACAAGTTAGACGCCTCTAATTTTCTTTGCATGTTTTACGTGGTTTGGGGCTTTCGCATAAGACCGATCTTACCTACGAACAAGAACCACAACGTTGATACAAGTGTTGTCAGATGCTCATTGTAAATTGAATCGTAACTATGGTGGGAGAGACAGACACCCGCAAAGCCACTTGTGCAAAGCAAGTTGCACGTCAAGCATGGAGCAAGTCTCATGTGCGATGACATGTAATGTTAGCCCGAGCCGCTTCATCCCACCATGCCGCAAGATGCAAAGTACACGCTAAGACACCGACAACAAAAGCATCAATGCCCACAAAAACATTGTGTTCTACTCGTGCAAAAGATCTACGCATAGATACGGATCTGATACCACTGATGGGTTCGTAGCATGGAAAACAAAAAAATTCTACCGCAAGAACGAACAAAACCCAGATCTAATCTAGATAAAAGCCAAGATCTAATCTATTAGACATGTGCAACGAGATAGATAGGAACTAACCCTTATAGATCCGAAAGCGTTAACGAGATTAGATATCGTGGTTGATGTAGTCGATCACTTGCCGATCTCAAGATCGTGTGGACGATCCTTCCGGCGCCGCGTTCCGGCAGCGCTCCCATAGTCGGTCACACGTGCGGAGTCGAAGCAGACCTTCCTCTCCTCGTTCCAGCGAGCAGCGGAGGTAGTAGATCTTCTCCACGGAATCCAGCAGCACGACGGTGTGGTGGTGGTGGTGGAGTAGAGAATTCTGCAGGGCTTCGCCTATGCCTGTGCAGAAGAAAGGAGGAGGAGAGAGGCGGCGGAGATTGGGTGTTGTGGAGGAGAGGCAAGGGGTGGCGCCTCCCCCTTCTATTTAAAGGAGGGAGGGCGCCTGGGGAGGGGGAGTCCTAGTAGGACTCCCCACCTCCTAGGGCCGGCGGATTGGGGAGGGGGGAGGAGTCCTCGTCCCCCACGACTCCTTGTCTTGACCCACCAGGACTCCTTGATCCCTTCCTTGGTTTTCAAGCAAACTCCAAGAAACCTTCCAGAACCTTCCGGAACATTCCGAAACCTTCTAGAATCCTCATACAAATACTCCGGAACATTTCCTAACTCAGAAAATGATCCCCAATATATGAATCTTATTCTCCGGACAATTTCGGATCTCCTCATGATGTCCCGGATCCAATCCGAGACTCCGAACAAACTTCGGTCTCCAACGCACATTCCATATCTACTTAAAACAACTTCGAACCTTAAGTGTGTCACCCTACGGTTCGTGAATATGCAGACATGATTGAGACACCTCTCCGATCAATAACCATCAGCGGGATTTGGAGATCCATAATGGCTCCCACATACTCAACGATGACTTTGTGATCGATAGAACCATTAACATACGAAACTAATTCCCTTTGTCACGCGATACTATACTTATCCGAGGTTTGATTGTCGGTATCTCCATACCTAGTTCTACCTCGTTACTGATAAGTACTCTTTACTCATTCCATGTTATGTCATCCCTTGTGACCCAGTCACATGCTTGCAAGCTAATAAGATGACATCCACCGAGAGGGCCCAGAGCATATTTATCCGTCATATGGATGGACAAATCCCAATCTTGGTCCATGCGCTTCAACACATACTTTCAGAATACCCAATGACACCTTTATAACCACCCAGTTACGAAGCGGTGTTTGATGTCATCAAAGTACCCATCCGGTGATGGTGATTAACACAACCTCATGGTCGAAGGATTAGGTTACTATGCATTTAAAAGCTTATAGCAATACGAACTTAATGACTTGATCTTATGCTACACTTACTATGGGTGTGTGTCCATCACATCATTCTCCTAATGATATAACCTTGTTATTAATCACATCCAATGTCCATGATCAGGAAACCATGATCATCAATTAATCAACAAGCTAGTTTAACAAGAGGCTTACTAGGGACTCTTTTATGTTTACAAAACACACAAGTATTAATGTTTCCGGTTAATACAATTATAGCATGGGATGTAAACATTTATCATAAACATAAAGATATAATAATAACCACTTTATTATTGCCTCCTGGGCATATCTCCAACAGTCATTGCATGTGTGTTTTTTCATAAACCACATGGATACACTAGATGTCATTGCATATGTGTTATTTTCATAGAGATCCACTTATGTTATTGCATGTGTGTTCTTTTCATAAAACACATGGATCCACTAGTTATCATTGCATGTGTGTTATTTTCCAAAACCACATCGATCCACAAGATGTCATTGCATGTGTGTTCTTTTGATGAACCACATGTATCCCCGTGAAAACACACACTCTAGTGGATTCTGTGATGCAACTTCTGCCACACTAGTGCAACATGTAATGTGGAGGATGCTTTCCTATCTGATTTTGGTCTCTGTGACCTAGGTTTAACACACATGGATCCACTAGATGTCATTGGATGGGTTATTTTCCTAGACCACCTAGATCCAATAGATTTGATTTCATGTGTGTTCTTTTCATAGACCACATGGATCCACTGATGTCATTCCATGTGTGTTCTTTTCCAAAAACCACATGGATCTACTAAATGTCATTGCATGTGGTGTTCTTTTCATAAACCACACTGATTCACTGGATGTCATTGCATATGTTTGTCCTTTTCGTAAACCACGCTGATCCACTAGATGTCATTGCATATTTTGTCTTCTTTTCATAAACCACATGGATCCACTAGATGTTGTGGGGCCCCCGGATTAATCCTCCGAGAATCCCTCTTATGAATACACCACAATCCCATGATCAATCTGTTGTGGCACAGAACAGACATGTATCAATGTAAACGTCCATTACTTAACCGGATAAATGTCATAACTTATTTGCTATTATGGCTACATCAAGCATCATCAGCCGAACTTCATCAAGCGTAGCACCAGAGCCATGCCTTAACCTACAGGAAACTGACTCGGAGAATGTCCTAGCTCGCATTGCCGTCAACATTACCTTTTCTTCATATCTGACCATGTTAATAGCTAGGGACAATGCCAGTGTGTACTGTTAATGTACTCGCAAACCACCCTAAGAAAATAAGAATAACAAGAGGATATACAATATGGTTGTGGTAGTAGGAGAGACCCAAGAGAGGTCCTTTTCTCACATAGTTTCTCTTGTAGATATAACATCTACATATCTTTATTGAAAAAATTTGTAAAACCATTTGAAAACATTTTTGAAAAGTTTGTAAACACTAGGATTGGGTTACCCATCTGTTTCTTCCTTCCGGTCATCCCATGAAAAAACTTCTCTCCTTCCTTTCTGAACATCCCATGGTTAAAACATATATCCTTTCCGACCATCCCATGGTTAAAAAATTTCCAAAAGCCTTTCCTTTTACGAAATCATTTTAGAAAACAAAACCAGGACCGCTCTACAGTAGTTTCTCCAACCCGTCCTTAACCGCGAACATGGTTATTCGAATAAATTTACACTCTACAGAGGTTGTACACTTTGCCTACACCATCCGGGTACCCTACCCTGATCTACATTGATCGTGGGTCAAGTAATCGATCAAGACTCTCTGGATGCCCACTCCAGTATAAGGGCCTATCCTATGAGTGTTCCTCCCCTTAACACCGGGATGCCCTATATTGTTTCGAAGCCAACCAGAGCACTTTTTCCACTGCACAAAGTGTGCACTTTCAATGAGGGGATCATAGTAACACGTGGAGGCCCATAGACCCTTACTTCCTTCTCCTGATCGATGTTTTACATGGACCATTGTACCAAAGAAGGCCCACCCTCTAGGGATTTATGTCCCACTTTAGTAGCTGTGAGGCAGCTTATACCAGAATAAATAAACATCAAGTCCAGCCTTGTCCCATTCTAGAGTAATGTGGTTGCATGGGTTAAGTTGTTATAGCTAAAGCTGCAAGAACTGTGTGCGTTTTTGTAAACATATTTCCTCCATCTTTCCTTCCGCATTTTGTAAAACAAAAACCCTTTTTTGTTTCTCAAATTTCTCTTGGTAGGTCAAACCTCACCAAGGTTTTGCCATAAACATATGTAAAACTATTTCGCGGGTCTTCTCATCCTCTAATTTTGCTTCGGCTAAAATGGGGTCTCCGAAGGGGTATGGTGTTATACACCATCTACCATTCTAGGGACAAATAGGTGTCGTCAAGGGGATTGTACTTAGTAGGACACCTGTGGAATAGTTTGGAGGAGCCAAGCCACTACCAGGTGTGGATCATCATATAATAAAATAATGTAGTTTCCATAAAATAGTAGGTAAAACATGCATAAGTAAAACAGTAGGACAAGGCTTATGTGAAAGAAGGTGGCATGCCTGAGATCAGTAATTTTGTAATACATGTCACTGGACTTCTTCTTAGAATACCATAATAATCCAATAATAACCACTTCTTCTGGCCTCCGATATAATCACAACTATCGTCGTCAGAGATAGCACATGCAAGCAAGCAAAGCCACAATCAACACAAGGCATACAAGCACCAATATAGTACATAAAACAAACATACAACACATTATTTTCTTTAGTAGGTTTTGATAGATTGAGTTCAAGGCAAGCGGAAATTAGTTGAAAAGCATTTGTGGGTTTTCCTTAATGGTTTGGAGGCCAAAACTACTTAATTGAGGGGTTTTCATCTAAGGTCCAGGTTCTGTATGATACCATTCTATAAAAATGATACCATCAGATAGTTACTGATAATATGAAACCAACAAAAGTGGGTTCACAATTTTATCAATTTCCTTTGATTTACTATGCTTTTTTAGTGATAAACGCTCTAGTTTTAGGAAATAATCCACCAGAAATGATATGTGATTCCAAAAATTATTTCCTCTTAGATTTCGGTATGGTTTTATGGACATGTTTAGTGAGAGTTGGAACCACTACAAAACAATTAACAGAATGCCCTTGGGAAAATCCCAAATTTAATGATGTATAGTATTTGTCTTTTTACCAAAATTAAAATACAGGTGGTTTTGATATAATTTCGATGACAAATGGTAGATACGTTGAATACCTTTATGTAGAAATTGGGTTTACTAATTTTGGAGTGGTAAAACTCCTTTAGTGATTTACCTACTGAAATAACACTAGAAAGAGATACTTAATTCACTATAATTCAACAGAAGCTCAAACAATATTGGGCTAGGAGTTGTTATTGCATATGTGTGTTCTTTTCATAAACCACATTGATACACTAGATTCCATTGCATATGTGTGTTCTTTTCCTAAACCACATGGATCCACTAGATGTCATTGCATGTGTGTTCTTTTCCTAAACCACATGGATCCACTGATGTCATTGCATGTGTGTTCTTTTGATAAACCACATGGATCCACTAGATTTCATTGCATGTGTGTTCTTTTCGTAAACCACATGGATCCACTAGATGTGATTGCATGTATGTTCTTTTCATAGACCACATGGATCCACTAGATGTCATTGGATGTGTGTTCTTTTCACAAACCACACCAATCCACTACATGTCATTGCATATGTGTGTTCTTTTCATAAACCACACTTATCCACTAGATGTCATTGCATGTTTGTGTTCTTTTCATAAACCACGTGGATGCACTAGATGTCACTGCAAGTGTGTTCTTTTCAAAAACCACATGGATCCACTAGATGTCACTGCATGTGTGTTATTTTCATAAACCACATGGATCCACTAGATGTCATTGCATGTCCGTTCTTTTCATAAACTACATGGATCAACTAGATGTCATTGCATGTGTGTCCTTTTCATAAATCACATGGATCCACATGAAAACACACACTCTAGTGGATTCTATGATGCAACTTCTGCCACACTGGTGCAACATGCAATGTGGAAGCTACTGTCCTATCTGTTTTTGGTCTCTATGACCTAAGTTTGACTCACATGGATCCACTAGATTTCATTGCATGGGTTATTTTCCTAGACCACATGGATCCACTAGATGTCCTTGCATGTGTGTTCTTTTCATAGACCACATGGATCCACTGATGTCATTGCATGTGTGTTCTTTTCCAAAAACCAAATGCATCCACTAGATGTAATTCCATATGGTGTTCTTTTCATAAACCACATGGATCCACTAGATATCATTGCATGTTTGTTCTTTTCATAAAGCACATGGATCCACTTGAAGTCATTGCATGTGTGTTCTTTTCACAAACCACATGGATCCAGTGGATATAATTGCATGTGTGTTCTTTTCCTAGACCACATGGATCCCCTAGATGTCACTTCATGTGTGTTGTTTTCATAAACCACCCTGATCCATAGTATTTCATTGCATGTGTGTTCTTTTCATAGACCTCATTGATCCACTGATGCATTGCATGTGTGTTCTTTTCATAAACCACATGGATCCACTAGATGTCATTGCATGTGTGTTCTTTTTATAGACCACACGTATCCACTAGATGTCATTGCATGTGTCTTCTTTTCATAAACCACATGGATCCACTAGATGTCATTGCATATGTGTGTTCTTTTCCTAAACCACATGGATCCACTAGATGACATTTCATGTGTGTTCTTTTCCTAAACCACATGGATCCACTAGATGTCATTGCATGTGTGTTCTTTTCCGAAACCACATGGATCCACTAGATTTCATTGCATGTGTGTTCTTTTCATAAACCAGATGGATCCACTAGATGTCATTGCATGTGTATTCTTTTCATAAACCAAATGGATCCACTAAATGTCATTGCATGTGTTCTTTTCATAGACCACATGGATCCACTAGATGTCATTGCATGTGTGTTCTTTTCATAAACCACACTGATCCACTATGTGGGTCCCCCGGATTAATCTTCTGAGAATCCCTGTTATGCATATAACCACGATCCCATGATAGGTTAGTCATGGCACATACCCGACAGTATCATTACAACATCCGAGAATATACTGAATTACAAGACTTACATAAATATCGTTATGGCTACATCAATAATCAGTAGCGGACTTCAACCAGCGCAGAGCCCGAGCCATGCCTTGACCTACATGCAACTGACTGGGAGAACGTCCTAGCTCGCATAGTCGCCAACGCCATCTTCTTCTTGATATCTGGCCAAGTTAATAGCCAGGGACAATGCCGGTGAGTACTTCGAATGTACTCGCAAACCACCTTAAGATAATAGTAATAACAAGTGGATATGCGGTATGGCTGTGATAGTAGGACGGCTCCAGGAGAGGTACTTTTCTCAAATAGTTTTCTCTTGTAGATATAGCATCTACATATCCTTGTTGAAAACTTTTGTAAACCATTTTGGAAACCTTTTTGAAAAGTTTTTGAAAACATTCGGACTGGGTCACCCATTTGTTCCCGTTTTTAGGTCGTCCCACGACCAAACTCCTTCCATACCTGCCTGACCATCCCATGGTCAAGCAGGTATCCTTCTCGACAGTCCCATGGTCAAAACATTTCCAAAAGCATCTCTTTTCTGAAAATCCTTTTTGAAATCAAGACCAGCACCGCTCTAAAGCAACGTTCCCAACCGTCCATGACCGTGGACGCGCCTATTCGAATAGATTTACACTCTGTAGAGGTTGCACACTTTACCCACACCATCCGGGTACACTACCCTGATCTCCACCGATTGTGGGTCAAGTAACCGATCAAGACTCTCCGAATGCCCACCCCAATATAAGTGCCTACCCTATGGGTGTTAATCCCCTCAAAACCGGGACATCGAGCGAGGACCAACTGGAGCGCTTTTTCCACTCCTCGAGACTGTGTGCTTTCAATGAGGGGCCCATAGTAACGCATGGAAGCCTGCCGACCCTTTGTTCCTTCTCCAGGTCCCACCTTTATCGGAGAAGGCCCACCCTCCAGGGATCCCCGATCCCCTGTAGTTGTTGCGAGGCAGCTTATACCGGAATAGACAACCATCAAATCCAGCCCTGTCCCATACCAGAGTAATGTGGTTGCACATGGTTAATTGTTCTAGCAAAACTGCACAGAACCAGGTGCGTTTTTGTAAACCATTTTCCTCCGGTTTTTTCCTTCAGCATTTTGTAAAACAAAACCTTTTTCTCTTTCTCAAAATCTCTTCGGAGGTCCCACCTCACCAAGGTTTTATCATAAAACATTTGGTAAAACTTTTTCCGGGGACTTCCCATCCTCAAGCTTTGCTTCGGCTAAATCGGGGGTCTCCAAAGGGTTATGGTGATATACACCATCTATTCTACTAAGGGCAAGTAGGTGCCACCATGGGGGTTGTACTTAGTAGTACTAAAGTGTAGTAGTTCGGAGGGGCCAAACCAGTACCGTATATATATACATCAATATAAAGTAAAACGATGCAGTTTTAATAAACAAGGCAAAACATGCGTAAGTAAAATAGTAGGACAAGGCTTATGAGCAAGAAGGTGGCTTGCCTGAGGATCAACAATATGGCATAATTGTCCCTGGACCTCTTCATAGAATACCCAAGAATAACAATCCCAATAAAAAAATACCACTTCTTCTGCTCTTCAATTTCATCGCAACCATCGTCGTCCAGATATCACATGCAAACAAACAAGGGCACAATCAACACAAGGCATGCAAGCACCAATACAATTCAGAAAATAAATGAGTAATACCAGATTAAGGTTCAGATGGTTTTGAGAGGATTGGAATTAGGAGATTGAGATGGCCTTTCCTCGAAAAGTGGAAGAAAATCCCTTAGGATTTATAGTCTAGAACTACCTAAGAGATGGCTTTTGGAACAAAAGCATATTCTGTATGATACCATTGTAAAAACATGATACCAACAGAGAGGTATTGATAAAATGAAACCAACAAAAGTGGTTTCACTATTTTATCAATTACAAAAGATTTATAGTGACTTTTATAGTGAAAAAGACTCTAGTTTTAGGAAATAATTCACCAGAGAGGTTTTGGAGCTCCAAAAATTATTTCCTTGGATGGTTCAGTAGGGTTGGATGTACTTGTTCACTGAGAGTTCGAATCAGGTCAAGATAATTACCAGAATTCCCTCAGGAAATTCCCAAAGGCAGTTCTGTAGACAAATTGTCTTTTTTAACCAGATTTAACTTACATCAGCATTTTTAGATTAGCAGAACTACTGTAGTGAATTTAGAGGTGAATAAACTATACACAAAAGAGTTTAATTCAAAAAACAACATCCAAGGCTCAATAAATCATGAGCTCCTGGATTTGGGTAGGCCTTACTGTACCACATCCCAGGGAGTTGGATTTAGGTCAATACCTCTATTGGTGTGACCTGGAGAATTTATCTAAGGCAGAAACTAATAGTTTTTGTTATTTTTACTTCAGACAAACTACTAGTTACCTTGGCCTGAGATAAATGCTAGATGGTAGGCCTATGGGTATACTTTGAAGTACACCTGGTTTTATCCATTTTGGAGAGGTGTAGGTCCCTGAGGAATTTATTTACTAGAAAGGGTACCTCTTGGTAAATAAATCTACAGAGGAAATATTAGTGGTATTTGGCCAAAATTTTGGTATAGCAAGATAGACAAACTCCTAAGGAAATCTAGAAAATTTGTGTCGGGTCAAAAGGAGGTTTTTACCTTTTTCATTCGAAATTAAACCTAACAGTTAATTAACTAGATCTAGGAAGAAAAGATAAAAAGAAAAGGAAAAACATCCGCGGGCCGCATCTAGCAGGGGGAAGTGGGCTGCAAGGCTCCGACCGGCCTAGTGCCTCGGCGGGCAGTGCGGGAGAGCAGTTCAAACTGCTGCTGGGCGAGGCCCGCGTGTCGGCAACTTAGGGCTGGCGAAAGGGTATCGGCGGCGGTGGATCGTTGGATCTAAAGAGAGATCGACGTCAGGGAGGCCGTCTTCTCCCCAGCGTCACGACGGCGGGGCAGAAACCCTAGGGAGGATCTAGCAGGCTCGGGGAGCTTACTAGAGGCATGGGGAGGGGTCAGCGAGGGTGCAGGGCGACGCGGTGTTCCGTTGCGGTTCCGACGACGGTCGAAAGGGGATGGTTCGGCGAGCGGAGACGTTTCCCCGTAGTGGCGCCGACGGAAGCTTCGGTGCTCACCATAGCTTGCCGGGGAGGCAGTCGAGGGAGGCATGCACGGCGGCAGGGAGGTAGGGGATCAGATGCGGGGGTCCTGGAGCGTCCAGGGCGATGCATGCAGAGGAGACGGAGTTCGAGAGTCCGAGGGGTTCGCGGGAAGGGCTCGGCTCGGCCAGGAGCTTGGGTGGCGTCCGGCGGTGATCCTGCAATAGAGAGAGGGCAGGGTCAGATGTAGGGGGAGGAGAGGAGCTGAGAAGCATGGCATGCAGGGGGAGTGAAGCGGGGATGAAAGCACCCTGGGCAGATCTTGTAGAAGGCTGAGAGGGCCTCTACTTCCTTTCCTGTGTGAGGAAGAGTAGGGGAGAGGATGGGGAGGTTCTGGGGAGGTGCAGTGGAGTGTGAGGGAGGCAAATGAGGCATCAGGGGTGGGGGGTGGAGGCCTCTGGTCCATTTAAGAGCAATGGGGAGGCTCATGGTGGACTTGTCCCATTGGGCATGGAGGAAGGAGGGAAACCAGGGTTGGGTTTGTTGTGGGCATGGAGGGTGGTATTCAGGTCGAGCTACAAGGTGGAGGAGTGGTGGGATAACTGCTGTTAGGGAGTAAGGGGGTTTTGCAAGCCAAGACATCCACATGGGGTTACACACTAGTGTACAAGCACTAAAGGACAAATTGCTACAGGGGATGCTACAGTGCTGGTCGACCTGGGAAGTGTCTTGGTGCTGAGGAGATGCATTGAGCAAGATTGGTGGGGTTTGGGTTTGGTTTTGGATCAATGCTTGATTGATTTGGCAAAATTGACCACTTGGAGGTGTGTGAAGTAAGTTCCAAAATTTGTATTGGTCAAGGTGGGGAGATGATACTGGTAGGTAGATGAGGTCAAGATAGATATCCAGGAATTATTTGGGATTTTTCTAAGGATCTGAAGTCCACTTAGAATCATTTATTCAAAAAGTACAGAAGTAGTTTCTAGAAGATAATTTGATAATTTTACATTGGACAGGTGGATTTTTTGAGGTGAGATGGTCCCAAATGTGAATAAACACTTAGGGAATTTTCCCAAGATTTATTGAGGTGGGAAAGGATTTTTTAAGGATTATTTCTTGTTTCTGCCATTTAAGAGAATAGGCAAAAAGAAATAATTAAGCTCTTCAAAAATATTTATTTTTGAAGTGGGGAGGTGGGGTATGATAGGTGGAACTTAATTGAGCCAAAAGATGGGGAAGGGTTCTGTCAAAAACCAAACTTTCCCTTATGGAAGAGGGTTTGAAGAATTTGTCTATTTTAAGAATTACATTGATTTGGAGCAAAAATAATTATGGGTAATATTTGATAATTATTGATGATCAAGGTAGATGATGTAGACAAGGTGTAGCAAGCATTTTCCACCTTGGGATTGGAGAATCCAAGTTGATTTTGGTGGAATACCCTAGGTTAAGGATCTATGGTGATGTTAATTTCACACCATCAAAACATGGTGGTATCTTGTAGTTCAGATCTCCCCTTGGGGCATGGGATAGATGGACAGATAGAACAAGTGATGTAAATCAACATGGTATAGAGTTTTGAGCTTGATCCTACTTGAGCTCACCAAGACAAGCTTTCAAACTTTGAATAAAATAAGCCTGCCAAAGCAGATTATCAACTAGCCATCGAAAGCTTGTGGGTGTAGATAGCTCAAGGATCCAGTTGCAACAAGTGCAGTATTTAATGATAGACCTATATGAGTAGAACACAACCATGCAAAGATTTGGTCCATAGAAGGTTGGATGGTGGTGTGAGCTTATACCAAAGTGGGCGTTTTGACTAGATTTGCAGGAAAAGTTATCTTCTTGCCTGCAAAACCATCAAGAACAAGTGGGTAGGAGGATTATCTAACAAAGGGAAAGAGTGGGACTTGATAGTACTTAGGATGGTTCACAAGATGGTTCAGATGCATTTCCAAAAATGCACAAGGGTTGAGAAAGGGAGTCATTCAAAAAGGTGATGTTGGAAACAGATTTCCAGACTTAGCCAAATTTGGCAGATTTAGGGTTTTTGACTAGAATGTTGGTGGAGATGATTTTTGATAGGTTGGAATGTACCCAAGCATCATCAAGTGGATGATATTGAAGAGTATATTGAGTAGAAGGGATCCCTGCTTGATATTGGGCTTCATTGTCTTGGAAGCTTCTAGAATAGATCACTACATAATTGAGTAGGTAAGGGTTCAGATGATCACCTAGTAGCTAGGGATCAGATCTAGATTGTATCCTAGCTTAGGGTGGGATGATTTGGAGACATATTGATCCTAGTGATGAGCTCCTAGAGTAGCTCATACTATCTCCTAAGCAGACAATTCAAACAGCAGATCAAGGTAACTCATCTTACAATCAAATCAACTACTATTGGGGTTACCACCAAGCTTAGCTTGAGGTAAGGATGGGTATTTTGAAATAGGTTGGAGTTTTAACAAGGTAAGATCCTTGGTATCTCTACCAGGAGTAGAATTCAAAAGCTTACTAAAAGGTTTTGGAGATCCTAGAGGTAAGAGTAGTTGAAGGTTCTGTCTTGAAAACTTAAGGAGATTATATTGTATAACTCTCCATAGTTTTGTCAATAGAAGTTACAAAAATAGTTTTGGTTACATAAGCATCTTGGCTCATACTTTGAAATGCCAGAACATTTGAGAATATGGAAATTAAGCCAAGACTGTTTTGGGAAGTACCTTTTGTCAACAGGTGTTAAGGTAAGGAGTATGTCATCTAATACACATTCATACACATAAGCATATCTACCAACAAGCAAACACTTCAGCATTAAACAAGAAAAAGTTTTTGTTCCCCCCTGATTTTTGCATTCTGGACAACTAATCAGGGTTGCTGAAATTGGGATGTTACACACTAGATGTCATTGCATATGTGTGTTCTTTTCATAAACCACACTGATCCACTAGATGTCATTGGATAAGTGTGTTCTTTTCATAAACCATATGGATGCACTAGATGTCATTTCATGTGTGTTCTTTTTATAAACCACATGGATCCACTAGATGTCACTGCATGTGTGTTCCTTTCATAAATCACATCGATCCACATGAAAACACACACTCTAGTGGATTCTGTGATGCAACTTCTGCCACACTAGTGCAAATTGCAATGTGGAAGTTCCTATGCTATTTGTTTTTGGTCTCTGTGACCTAGGTTTGACACACATGGACCCACTAGATTTCATTGCATGGGTTATTTTCCTAGACCACATGGATCCACTAGATGTCCTTGCATGTGTGTTCTTTCATAGACCACATGGATCCACTGATGTCATGGCATGTGTGTTGTTTTCCTAGACCACATGGATCCACAAGATGTCACTGCATGTGTGTTATTTTCATAAACCACATTGATCCATTGGATGTCATTGCATGTGTGTAATTTTCCAAAAACCACATGGATCCACTATATGTAATTCTATATGGTGCTCTTTTCATAAACCACATGGATCCACTAGATGTCATTGCATGTGTGTTCTTTTCATAGACCACATTGATCCACTAATGTCATTGCATGTGTGTTCTTTTCATAAACCACATGGATCCACTAGATGTCATTGCATGTGTGTTCTTTTCCTAAACCACATGGATCCACAAGATGTAATTGCATGTGTGTTTTTTCATAGCCGACATGGATCCACTAGATGTCATTGCATCTGTGTTCTTTTCATAAACTACATGGATCCACTAGATGTCATTGCATGTGTGTTCTTTTCATAAACCATATGGATCCACTAGATGTCATTGCATGTGTTTTCTTTTCATATACCACATGGATCCACTAGATGTCATTGCATGTGTTTCTTTTCATAAACCACATGGATCCACTAGATGGCATTGCATGTGTGTTCTTTTCATAAACCACATGGATCCACTAGATGTCATTGCATGTGTGTTCTTTTCCAAAACCACATTGATCCACAAGATGTCATTGCATGTGTGTTCTTTTCATAAACCACACCGATCCACTAGATGTCATTGCATGTGTGTTCTTTTCCTAATCTACACTGATCCACTGGATATCATTGCATGTGTGTTCTTTTCCTAAACCACAATGATCCACTAGATGTAATTGAATGTGTGTTCTTTTCATAAACCACATGGATCCACTAGGTGTTGTTGCATGTGTTTTATTTTCATACACGGATCCAATGGATGTCATTGCATGTGTGTTATTTTCCTATACCACATGGATCCACTATATGTCATTGCATGTGTGTTCTTTTCATAAAACACACTAATTCACTAGATGTCATCGCATATGTGTGTTCTTTTCATAAACCACACTGATCCACTGGATGTCATTGCATGTGTGTTCTTTTCCTAAACCACAATGATCCACTAGATGTCATTGCATGTGTGTTCCTTTCATAAAGCACATGGATCCACTAGGTGTTGTTGCATGTGTTTTCTTTTCATTCATGGATCCACTGGATGTCATTGCATGTGTGTTCTTTTCTTGGACCACATGGATCCACTAGATGTCATTGCATGTGTGTTCTTTTCATAAACCACACTTATCCACTAGATGTCATTGCAAGTGTGTTCTTTTCATAGACCACATTGATCCACTGATGTCATTGCATCTGTGTTCTTTGTTGGGTTCGCAGCATAGTAAACAAAGAATTCCTAAGATGGGAACTTTTATACGGCAAGATCTATCTACTAGATACAAGCAACGGATGGATATACATCCATAGAGAACATACCCTCGAAGACCGACAAAGATTTGTTAATGAGATGGAACTCGTGGATGATGTAGTCGAACGCTTTCCGATCTCAAGATCATGTGGAAGTCCTAGCACCAGAAATCAGCAACACATCCGTCCTCACACACACGTTATGGCCACCGAACAACCTCCACCTCCTCGCTCCAGCGATGCAGCGGAAGAAGCAAGTCCTTCCAGATGAAATGCCACCTGGAAAATGTATCTCACTAATCCAAGGCCATGGGAGAATAATTCTAGAGGGGGAAAGAGATCCTTCACAAGGAGGTGCACTTTGTGAGGGAGGAGAGGGATGCATTTTATAGGGGAGGGGAACCCCCTCCCATGGCCGGTGGCCATGGAGGAGCCCCTCAACCTCCTCTCATTCATGTGGGTGGGAGCTCCACTCACATAAACATGCCTCCACTCAAAATTCCACTCACATGCATTAAATTTCCACCAAATTGAATGCAACTCTCATTTAATAAAACTCTTTTATTTATTTTATTCAGAATTTTGTTAATTACTTTAATTAGCAAACATTTACATAAACCTCCTGCAACATTTCAATATCACATGCAGAACCAATTTCAGCAATTTCACCCGAAACAATTTCAGTGTCCATTCAAATAATTCTAGCGCTTTTGTATAGAACATGTTTGCTCCAAATGGTGTTTGGTAACCCTTAAGACTGTCACCCTATGGTTCGCGAATAATGCAGACATGATTGAGACCCCTCTAATATCAATAATCAGAAGCGGGACCTGGAGATCCATACTGACTCCCACACATTCAATGATGACTTCTATGATCGAGTGAACCTTTAAGGATAGTAACTAAATCCCTTTCTATTGTGATATATTACATGTCCGAGATTCGATCATCAGTATCTCAATACTTAGTTTGATCTCGTTAACGACATGCACTCTTTTCTTGTTCCCGTGATATAACATTCTAGTGATCACATCACTTGCTTGCAAGCTATCTTAATGTGATATCACCGAGAGGGCCTAGAGTATATCTATCTGTCATCGGGATTTAGAAATTCCAATATTGATACATGAGCCTCAACATAACACCTTTGGAATACCCAAACCTATCTTTATAGTCACTCTGTTACGGTGTGATGTTTGATGTTATCAAAGTATTCTTCTAGTGTTATAAATTAACATGATCTCATGGTCTAAGGATAAAGATTACTTCGTATGATGTTATAGAATATAAACATAATGATTTTGATCGTAATGCTATACTTCGGATGAATGTTCATCACATCATTCACCAATGCAGTGACCTCGTTATTAACAACATCCAATGTCCATGATCAGGAAACCTTGATCATCATGTTAATCAACGAGCTAGTTTATAGAGAGGCATAACTATGAACTTTATATTTGTTTATTAAATAGACATGTATTAAGGTTTCCGTATTAATACAAATATAGAATGCAAAATAAACATCTATCATATACTTGGAATAAATATAATAACAACTTTATTATTGCCTCTCAGGGCATATTCCCTTCATTCTTTTCATAAACCACATGGATCCACTAGATGTCATTGCATGTGTGTTCTTTTCATAGACCACATGGATCCACTAGATGTCATTGCATGTGTGTTATGTTCATAAACGACATGGATCCACTAGATGTCATTGCATGTGTGTTCTTTTCCTATACCACATGGATCCACTAGATTTCATTGCATGTGTGTTCGTTTCCTATACCACATGGATCCACTACATGTCATTGCATGTGTGTTATTTTCATAGACCACAACTATCCACCTATGTCATTGCATGTGTGTTCTTTTCATAAACCACATGGATCCAATAGATGCCATTGCATATGTGTGTTATTTTCATAAACCTCATGGTTCAACTAATGTCATTGAATCTGAGTGTTCTTTCCATAAACCACACTGATCCACTATATGTCATTGCATATGTGTGTTCTTTCCATAAACCACATGGATCCACTAATGTCACTGCATGTGTGTTCTTTTCATAAACCACATGGATCCACTAGATGTCATTGCATGTGTGTGGATCAGTGTGCATCATTGTGGTTTTGGAAAAGAACACATGCAATGATGCCACTCCAACATGTGGTGTCCAACCATGTCCATGAACCGTAGAAGAATGATGGTATTCAACTATAGCATGCGTTCTATCACTAGTTTGAAAGATGCTGCATCACCACACCCACTTGGATGTGTGTGTATTAGTGTGCATCATTGTGGTTTTGGAAAAGAACACATGTAGTGATGCCACTCTAGCATGTGGTGTCCAACCATGTCTAGGAACCCTAGCAGCATGATGGGTTTCAACTACAGCATGCATTCTATCACAAATTTGAAAGATGCTGCATCACCACACCCAATTGGATGTGTGTGTATTAGTGTGCATCATTCTGCTTTTGGAAAAGGACACATGCAATGATGCCACTCCAGCATGTGGTGTCCAACCATGTCTAGGAACCCTAGCAGCATGATGGGATTCAACTGCAGCATGCATTCTATCACCAGTTTGAAAGATGTTGCATCACCACACCCACTTGGATGTGTGTGTAAGAGTGTGCATCAATGTTGTTTTGGAAAAGAACACATGCAATGATGCCACTCTAGCATGTGTGTTCTTTTCATAAACCACTCTAATCCACTGGATGTCATTGCATGTGTGTTCTTTTCCTAAACCACATGGATCCACTGGATGTCATTGCATGTGTGTTCTTTTCATCAACCATACTAATCCATTGGATGACATTGCATATGTGTGTTCCTTTCCTAAACCACATGGATCCACTTGATGTCACTTCATGTGTGTTCTTGTCATAAACCACATGGATCCACTGGATTTCATTGCATGTTTGTTCTTTTCCAAAATCGCATGGATCCACTAGATGTCATTGCATGCGTGTTCTTTTCATAAACCACATGGATCCACTAGATGTCATTACATATGTCTGTTCTTTTCATCAACCTCATGGATCCACTCATGTCATTGCAAATATCTGTTCTTTTCATAAACCACACTGATCCACTATATATCATTGCATATGTGTGTTCTTTTGATAAACCAGATGGATCCACTAATGTCATTGCATGTGTGTTATTTTATTAACCACAGGGATCCACTACATTTCATTGCATGTATGTGTGTGTATCAATTTGCATCATTATGGGTTTGGAAAAGAACAAATGCAATGATGCCACTCCAGCATGTGGTGTCCAACCATGTCCAGGAACCCTAGCAGCATGATGGGATTCAACTACAACATGCATTATATCAGTAGTTTGAAAGATGTCGCATCACCACACCCACTTGGGTCTGTGTGTATCAGTGGGCGTCATTGTGGTTTTGGAAAAGAACACATGCAATGATGCCACTCCAGGATGTGTGTTCTTTTCATAAACCACTCTAATCCACTAGATGTCATTGCATGTGTGTTCTTTTCCTAAACCACATGGATCCACTAAATGTCATTGCATGTGTGTTCTTTTCATAATCTATACTAATACACTGGATGACAGTACATATGTGTGCTCCTTTCCTAAACCACATGGATCCACTTGATATCATTGAATGTGTGTTCTTTTCCTAAACCACATGGATCCACTAATCTCACTACATGTGTGTTGTTTTAATAAACCACATGGATCCACTAGATGTCATTGCATGTGTGCTCTTTTCCAAAATCACATGGATCCACTAGATGTCATTGCATGCATGTTCTTTTCATAAACCACATGGATCCACTAGATGTCATTGCATATGTGTGTTCTTTTCATAAACCTCATGGATCACTGATGTCATTGCATCTCTGTGTTCTTATCATAATACACACTGAACCACTATATATCATTGCATATGTGTGTTCTTTTCATAAACCACATGGATCCACTAATGCCATTGCATGCATGTTCTTTTCATAAACCATAGGGATCCACTAGATTTCATTTCATGTATGTGTGTGATTCAGTGTGCATCATTGTGGTTTTGGAAAAGAACAAATGCAATGATGCCAATCCAGCATGTCGTGTCTAACTATGTCCAAGAACCCTAGCAGCATGATGGGATTCACCTACAGCATGCATTCTATCACTAGTTTGAAAGATGCTGCATCACCACACCCACTTGGGTATGTGTGTATCAGTGTGCATCATTGTGTTTTTGGAAAAGAACACATGCAATGATGCCACTCCACCATGTGTTGTCCAACCATTTCCAAGAACCCTAGCAGCGTGATGGTATTCAACTACAGCATGCATTCTATCACCAGGCTGAACGATGCTGCATCACCACACGCACTTGGGTGCGTGTGTATTAGTGTGCATCATTGTGGTTTTGGAAAAGAAAACATGCAGTGATGCCACTCCTGCATGTGGTGTCCAACCATGTTCAGGAACCCTAGCAGCATGATGGGATTCAACTGGAGCATGCATTATATCACCAATTTGAAAGATGCTGCATCACCACACCCACTTGGATGTGTGTGTATTAGTGTGCATAATTGTGGTTTTGGAAAAGAACACATGCAATGATGCCACTCCAGCATGTGTTTTTTTTTCATAAACCTCACTAATCCACCAGATGACATTGCATGTGTGTTCTTTTCCTAAACCACATGGATCCACTGGATGTCATTACATGTGTGTTCTTTTCATAAACCACACTGATCCACTGGATGTCATTGCATGTGTATTCTTTTCATAAACCACACTGATCCACTAGATGTCTTTGCATATGTGTATTCTTTTTGTAAACCACATGGATTCAATAGATTTCATTGCATGTGTTTCTTTTCATAAACCACATGGATCCACTAGATGTCATTGCATGTGTGTCCTTTTCAAAAACCACATGGATCCACTAGATGTCAGTGCATGTGTGTGCTTTTCCTAAACCACATGGATTGAGAAGATGTCATTGGATGTGTGTTCATTTCATAGACCACACGGATCCACTAGATGTTATTGCATGTGTGTTCATTTCATAGACTACATGGATCTAGTAGATGTCATTGCATGTTTGTTCTTTTCATAAACCATATGGATCCACTAGAAGTCATTGCATGCGTCTTCTTTTCATAGACCACATGGATCCACTAGATGTCATTGCACGTGTGCTCTTTTCCAAAACCACATGGATCCACAAGATGTCATTGCATGTGTGTTCTTTTCATAAACCACACTAATCCACTAGATGTCATTGCAAGTGTTGCGGGACCCCCGGATTATTCACCCGAGAAATGCCTGTTATGCATATTTCCACGTTCCCATGATTAGTGAGCCGTGGAATATAACCGACAGGCACCATTACAACATCCGAGACATAACAAAAATACAAGACTTACATAAGTGCCATTATGGCTACATCATCAATAGCAGCGGAACAACGCCAAGCGCAGAGCCCAATCGTGCCTCAACCTACAGGCAGCTGACTGGGAAGACGGCCTAGCTCGCTGGACGTCACCTTAATCTCCTGAAAGTCTGGCCAAGTAAATAGACAGTGACAAAGCCGTGAGTACTTTTGAATGTACTCACAAAAACCACCAAGGGATGTGAATAAAGGAAATGCAAGTCTGGCTATGGTGAGATAGCTTTATCTGGGGTATCTTTTGAAAAGCCTAAACTAGCTTTATGGCATCCCTTTTGTTGAAAAAGAGTTTTGAAAACATGCTTCGTTTTATAAATCAAGACATCTCCATATATTTGTTGAAAAGAGTTTTTTTAAAACAGTTTTGTAGTAAAACCCTTTTTAAACTTCTTCGACCACACGGGTCAAAACAAAACTTTCGAACTCGGGTTCCCCCGGAACCTTCGTCCTCAAAGTACTTGTTTCACAAACAAGCACAGTTTAGGTACTCCTAGCCAACACCTTTACAACCGTCCTTGACCGTGGACACGGCTATTCGAATAGGTTATACTCTGCAGAGTTTGCACACTTTACCCACAAGAATCAATACATCTGCCGGGATACAACCACGGCCCACTACCACTTTAGATGGGGGTCCAGATAATCAAACCTAACCTTTCACTTGTCTACACTAGCAAAGGCATGCTTTTCCTCTTGGGTTTATCTCCCCGGCAATGCGTATGTTGCTCCCAGCCATAGTCCTTCCTTCCGTACACGCGCATACCCAAGCTGTAACTTGGCGTATACCTTAAATTTTGTGACTCCACTTCCTTCCGTTCTACCTAAGTCATACCGTCTCTGGGAGACCCAATTGTTGCACCGGACTCCTGATTGTTCAGGCTCATTCTTGCCAAGGCAAGCGACAGGCTTCAGATCAGAGATCTGGGACGCCGGCCCGGGATTCCAGGGATTTATCCCTATAAGCATGGTAAAAGTTGCCTCGGCTAAAGCGGACAAACTACAAGTTAAGCCCAGCAACATGGGTAATGTGGTTTCGCGGATAAAAATTGTTCCAGTGAAGGCGTAGAACATCCCATCACAGTATCCTTGTTTCTCCGCATCACCATTTCTTTTGTGAAAACTTCCACTAGGAATGATGCCTCTTCCCAGAGTTTTACAGTCGTTTTTTTTCAAACCTTTGTAGTGGGGAAAATCCCAAAACAGTTTAGTTTTCTCAAAACCAGGGTTTCCAAGGAGGTAGGATGCTACTCATCGTACTCTCGGTCTAAAGGGGATAAATGATGGGTTCATCGGGGTGGTGCCTCGAAGGGCACGAAATCATAACTTGGAGGAGCCATGTTATTATCGTAGTATTTCTAAATCAAGACATGCAAGTAAAGTATGCAATTTATGTAGAGGATATAAAGCAAGTAAAGGAGAATAGGACATATAACAGAGTTCATGAGTGGTGGCTTGCCTGTGATTAGCAATAAGTCCCTGGACTTCTTCAGTTGACCAAAAATACCCAAATATAATAATAAGAAAACCCGTCCTTCTTGGCGTCGGGCACTCACACTATCGTCGTCATCGGGTACACATGCAACATACAAGTCCACAATCAATACAAGGCATACACATCAATTCATATAGCAAACAAACATGAGAAATACTACTGGACTTGGGAGGTTTTGGAGAAGTGGAATTCCAAAGGTGGAAATTTTACAAGATTGCCACTAGGGGTGTTTTCTATTGGAAGATAGTTGTCAAGGCTAGATACAAAGAGCTTGGATTAGGGATCTGTGGTCAGTAGGGTGTTAATGTGCAAGAGCGATAACCTCTGATAGGTCTTGTCAAAGCAAAACCAACACAAGTGGTTTCACTTGATTATCACTTTTCTAGAGGTAGTTATGCTTTTTATAGTGGAATAAACTCTAGTCTAAGGAAATAATTCACCAGAGGAGTTCTGGAGCTACAAAAATTATTTCCTTGGATGGTTATGTTTTACTTGATGTACTGAACCACCTAGAGTTGGAATTGGGTCAAAAGAATTACTAGAATGCCCTCAGCAAATTCCCAAAGGCAGTTCTGCATGACTCTTCTCTTTCTCACCAGATTAAAACTACAAGAGATATTGGGTTGGTTCGAAGGGCATGTGCTAGGAATGTCGAGTACCTTTCTGTAGGAATTGGATTCACTCAATTTGGAGTTGCCAAACTCATGGAGTGATTTAATTAGTGAAAATACCCATCACAGAGGTATTATCACTAAAAATCAACCAGAGCTCAATAAATTTTGAGCTGCTGGGGTTTGGTTGATACTGATCCTAGTAGGTACTGGGAATTGGAATCAGGTCAAAACCACATTTGGTTATACCTGGGGAATTTATCTAAGACAACAAGTTACTAGTTTTGTTATTTTTACTAAGGGCAGAACACAGTTCACCTTGGCATGAGGCCGGTGCTGGGTGATAGGTATGTCAAATAATTTCCAGTAGGTATTTGGTTCATCTCAAATGGAGATGGAGAACTCACTTTGGAATTTATTTAGTGCAAAGTATACTCTGCGGCAGATTAATTACTAGTAATTAAGGAAAATTAATTTGACCACAGGGTTGCCTCTGCATGTTTGAGAAAACATCAGAGAACCACCAGAAAATTAGATCTAGGCGTTTGGAAATGATTTACCATTTCAATTAGATTAAATCCTAGCAGAAACTTTTCTAGAATAATGGATCTTTAAAAAGAAAAGAAAAGGAATTGCAGCGTGCTGGATCTGGGGAGCTAATGGGCTGCGGAGGAGGATTTGGCCCACAGCGGGGCAGCGCGAGGCGTGGGAGGAGGCGGTTCGAACCTGACGAGCGGGGCCCGCTATCAGCGAGCGAGAGCGCCGAAGCGGTATCGGCCAGATCTGGCCGTTCGCTTAAGTGGCGATGAACGGCGCAACATCATCATCCATCTGGGGCTCGCTGGCGATGAGACTAACCCTAGCAGAGGATGGCGCGGAGCGGTGAGCTCACCTGAGGGCTCGAGGAGGGCCGGGGATGATGTAGGGCGATGCGGTCGACTATGGGGAGTAGATCCGTGGGCGGCACAACGGCAGAGGACCACAGGAAGGAGCTCGCGCGATGGCGGCCGAGGAGGATCTCGTTGGTGCTCAACGGCGACGGCGGAGGAGATGGTCCTGGATAGAGATAAGTGCACAGTTAGGTAGAGGAGAGCTAGGGGAGTTCGTGAGCTGACATGCAGAGGGAATGGAGTGGAGGAGAAGATGCCTTGCTCGATTTTGGGGAGGAGGCCGAAGCTTCCTCCTCTTCTTCTCTCGGGCAGCACAGAGCAGGGGAGAGGTAGGGAGTGCTGGGGGAGGCAAGTAGGAGTGAGAGGAAGCAAATGAGGGTAGGGAACTGGCTGGGGAAGGGCTGCTGGCCTTTATACCATGGAGGAGGACTAGATGGGGTAAATTACCCTTTTGGACAAGGGGGATAGCAATGCTGGCCAGGGGTTGGTCCAGGGGGAGGTGGAGAGGGGTATTTTTGGTACTTGGTGGTGCTGGAGCTCAGAGAGAGTGGTGGCATTAGTGGTAATAAAAGGGGGACAAATCTTGCAAGATATTTGTTGTCTCTCTCTCTTACAACTAGTACAAGGGCAAAATGGGGATTTGGTGGGGGTGGAGCTACAGTGCTGGTTGACCAGGGAGGTGTCATGGTGCTGAGGTTAAGCTTTGATCAAGCCTTGATGGAAATTGGAATTGCTAAAAGGGATGCTTGGCTTAATTGGCACATTTGATCAAACTAAAGGTTTATGTACGAAGTCCAATATCTTGCATTGGACCAGAGGAGAGGAGGGTACTGGTAGATAGAGAAGGTCAAGGTAGACTCCTAGTATTTAATTGAGATTTTTCCGAGGAGTTTGAGTCCTCCTAAATCCAATTACTCAAAAAGGGCAGAAGTGATTTCTGGAAGATCATTTGATAAATTTTCATTGGGCAAGGATGGATTTTCGTGTGGGAGGGTCCCAAATGTGAGTACACACCTAGGGGAATTTTCCCAAGATTTATTCAGGATTAAAAGTGATTAAAACTACTATTATTCCAATTCAGCCATTTTAGAAAATGGGCAAAAAGAAATAATAAAGCTTCTTAGAAATATTTATTTTTGAGCTGGAAAGATAGGATAGGATTTGTGGGATTCATATGAGCGAAAAGTTGGGGAAGTAGTTTGGTAAAAACCAAACTTTCCTTTATGGAGGGAGTTTTAGAGATTTAGACTATTTAAGAAATTAAATAGCTTTAGGGCCAGAATAATTATGGATAATTATTGATAAATATTGAGGATCAAAGTATATGAGATAAGCAAGGTGTAGCAAGCAATTTCAACCTTGAGGAATGGAAATCCAACTAGAAAAGGAATGAAAACCAAGAGTTGATGATCTAGGGTGGTGTTATTTTTATACCACCAATTCATGCTTGCATCTTGGAGCTGAAAGCTCACCTTGGTGCAAGGGATAGATGGTTGATTAGGCCAAGTCATGTAGATGATCATGGAAGGAGAAGTTTGGATTAATTGTATTTGAGGTGATCTAAATAAGATGGCAAACTTTGTTGAATTTAAAGCTTCCATGCAGAAAGTGTCATGATGCCTTCTAAACCATGTGGGTTTAATAAGCACAGAGCTCCAGTTGGGACAAGTTCAATGAGTAGAACACAATCATGCAGAGAGTTGGTCCAAAGGAGGTTGTGTAAGGGTGTGAGCTTCTAGCAAAGTAGGTATGATGACTAGTTTTGCAGGAAATGATATTTTCTTGTCTGCAAAACCATCATGGATCAGTGGGTTGGAGGGGGATCTAACCAGGGGCCAATGTGGGCCTTGGTAGTCCCAAGGATGGTTAACAAGATGGTTCAAGTGCATTTTCAAAATTGCACCTGGTTTGAGAAAAGGAGGCATTCAAAAGGGTGATGCTGAAACTATTTTCCAGACTTTGCCATATTTGGCAGTTTTGAGGATATGTAAAGTAAGCCAAGATAGGTTTGGTAAATATATTTTGCCAACTGAGGTTGAGTTAAGCAGTATCCTAAGATACACTTCATAAGCACAAGTTCAAACAAACAACAAGCAAGCACTGCACTAGAGCACAACAAAAAGTTTTTGCTCCCCCTAATTTTTGCATTCTGGACAACTAATCAGGGTTACTGAAATTGGGATGTTACAAGTGTATTCTTTTCATAAACCACATGGACCCACTAGATGTCATTGCATGTCTATTCTTTTCATAAACCACATGGATCCACTAGATGTCATTGCATATGTGTTCTTTTCATAAACCACATAGGTCCACAGGAGGTCATTGCATATGTGTTCTTTTGCTAGCCACATGGATCCATTAAATGCCATTCCATGTGTATTATTTTCATAAAACACACTTATTCAATGGATGTCATTGCATATAAGTGTTCTTTTTATAAACCACAGTGATCCACTAGATGTCACCGCATATCTGTGTTATTTTCCTAAACCACATGGATCCACTGGATGTCGTTGCATGTGTGTTCTTTTCCTAAACCACATGGATCCACTGATGTCATTGCATTTGTGTTCTTTTCATAAACCACATGGATCCACTAGATATCATTGCATGTGTGTTCTTTTCCTAAACCACATGGATCCACTAGATCTCATTGCACGAATCTTCTTATCATAAACCACATGGATCCACTGGATGTCATTGCATGTGTGTTCTTTTCCTAAACCATATGGATCCACTAGATGTCATAGCATGTTTGTTCTTTTCATAAACAACACTGATCCACTGGATGTCATTGCATATGTGTGTTATTTTCATAAACAACACTGATCCATTAGATGCCATTGCATATGTGTGTTCTTTTAGTAAACCACATGGATCCACTAAATGTCATTGCATGTGTTTCTTTTCATAAACCACATGGATCCACTAGATGGCATTGCATGTGTGTTCTTTTCATAAACCACATGGATCCACTAGATGTCCTTGCATGTGTGTTCTTTTCCTAAACCATATGGATCCACAAGATGTCATTGCATGTGTGTTCTATTCCTAAACCATATAGATCCACAAGACGTCATTGCATGTGTGTTCTTTTCCTAAACCATATGGATCCACAATATGTCCTTGCATGTGTGTTCTTTTCCTAAACCATATGGATACACAAGATGTCATTGCATGTGTGATCTTTTCATAGACCACACGGATCAACTAGATGTTATTGCATGTGTGTTCATTTCATAGACTACATGGATCCAGTAGATTTCATTGCATGTGTGTTCTTTTCATAAACCATATGGATCCACTAGATATCATTCCATGCGTCTTCTTTTCATATACCACATGGATCGACTAGATGTCATTGCATGTCTTTTCTTTTCATATACCACATGGATCCACTAGATGTCATTGCATCTGTGCTCTTTTCCAAACCACATGAATCCACAAGATGTCATTGCACGTGTGTTCTTTTCATAAACCACACTCATCCACTAGATGTCATTGCAAGTGTGTTCTTTTCCTAAACCACATGGATCCACTAGATGTCATTGCATGTGTGTTTTATTCATAAACCACATGGATCCACTAGAATGCATTGCATGTGTGTTCTTTTCATAAACCACATATGTCCATAGGAGATCATTGCATATGTGTTCTTTTGCTAACCACATGGATCCACTAGATGTCATTCATGTGTATTCTTTTCATAAAACACACTGATTAACTGGATGTCATTGCATATGTGTGTTCTTTTCATAAACCACACTGATCCACTAGATGTCATTGCATATGTGTGTTCTTTTCATAAACCACATGGTTCGACTAGATTTCATTGCATATGTGTGTTCTTTTCATAAACCACACTGATCCACTAGATGTCATTCCATGTGTTCTTTTCCTAAACCACATGGATCCACTAGATGTCATTGCATGTGTGTTCTTTTCATAAACCACACTAATCTGCTTGATGTTATTGCATGTGTGTTCTTTTCATAAACCACATCGATCCACTGATGAGATTGCATAGGTGTGTTGTAACACCCCAAAAACCCTAATCAATATTATCAACTTGTAATCACCCAAGTTTAGGGTTCAGAAAAACTTTTATTACCAAATTGATTATGAATGCATGTGTGTTTGGTATTAGTATAGGATTAATTGAATTTGCCATGTTTGTTTGCTATAAATGATGAGAAATGGTTTAAATGTGAATACTACATCATCTAGGCCAATTACAAACAAAATACATAGAAAAATAAATCAAATATGAATAAAAAGATCAAATGGTCATTTTGACCAAAGTTAACCACGAGGCCACTTTGAGTGTTCCTAGAATAGAATTTGTAGTAGAAAAAATTCCACTTCTTTTCACCCCTTGCTAGACCAAGTAAAAGTGAACCAAGGCCCACTTTACAAATTTACAAAAGCTATTTTCAAATCTTTTTAATGGACAATTAAAATTTTGCAAAAACCTATCAAATCAACTCCACTTGACTTTTCCCAGCAACCATAGGCACTCAAGCTTAAGTTGAGATCATTCACCAAAATTCATTCAAAATTTCCAAACTAAAGCTCATGCGGCCATTAAGACAAACACCTTGCAGACACTAATTAACTCTGGCCTAACTTCACTGTTTGAGCAGTGATCACTAGACCAATTTGGTTCCCACTTCACTCCCCTGTCCCCCTAGTGTCTAGCAGCACCAGACCAACTCCCCCGTAGCCGTTGTGCACTAGTCTGGCCCTGGACCACCCTAGCGACACCGCGCCCAATGTCTCTATGCCGTGATAGGCACGCGTCAGAGCGCCGCACCCGACCAGCTCGCACAGACCGCGCCTCGCTCTCTCCACGTACGTGCCCACTCGCCATGATCACAGCCGCCTCCCAGATACCACCGTTTTCCGCCGCGAGACCCGTAGCACCAATGCGCCGCCTTGAACACCGCCGCTCCCGCGCAGAGCATCGCAGGTGCCCGACCAACCTAGACCGCCCCGTGCCTCTCCATTAAGCCAGTGATGATCGCCAGGGAACACCGCACTATCCCCTACCCTCAGCCACGCCGCTAGCCACCTGTATCGTCGTCACCGACAAGCCCGAGGCCATGCTGCAATGTGACCTCGTTGGTGTATAAATAGAGGCCCCCTCTGATGTCTACACACTTCTATTCTTGTAGACAGTTGTTGGGCCTCCAAGTGTAGAGGTTTCTAGAACAGCAGCAAGTTTCTCTTAAGTGGATAACCCGAGGTTTATCGAACTCAGGGAGGAAGTGGTCAAGGGTATCCTCTCTCAAGCAATCTTGCAATCAAGATACAAGAAGTCTCTTGTGTCCCCAACACACCCAATACACTTTTCAGGTGTATAGGTGCACTAGTTCGGCGAAGAGATAGTAAAATACAAGTGGTATGGATATAAGACAATGGTGCTAGAAAATAGCCTGATGGTGTGAAAGAGACTAAAAGCAAACTGAAATAAAGATGGAAGCAATCAAATATGTAACAGATCTAATTGCAAAGAGTGTTTCAATGTTTAGAAACAAGGCCTAGGGATCATACTTTCACTAGTGAACACTCTCATATAAATATGTTCTCTTTATGATACTACTCTAAACTACTCTCCGGTTGGACAACACAACTCAAAGTTTGCTATCCGCATCTAGATAACCCCACACTGTCACCTTGAGCACTAGATGGTTCAAACAAACACCACAATTTCATTGAGACATCCAACTCCAAATATAACTCATAACAAGTATTTTTAATCTATAGCCTAAGTGCCACCATGGTGTGCACGCTGTCAACATAACACACATGGGGAGAGTAGAGATCTAATAAAGCACTTGAGTAGCAAGGTAGATCTACTCGATTACAAAGCTCATGATCACAATATGATCATGCATGGAGAGAGATGAGCACATAGCTACCAGTAGAAACCATAGCCTCAAGGAAGAATTACTCCCTCATCATCATGGGAATCAGCAACGGCGATGGAGATGGTGGTGGAGATCGATGGAGATGGTTCCAGGGGCACTTCCCCGTCCCGGCAGGGTGCCGGAACAGAGACTTTATGTCCCCCGAATCTCCCCTTCAGTGGTGGCGGCGCTGTGGAACTTTTCGTGGTTGGAGGCTTGACAATTTAGGGTTTTTTGCATCGGGAGTCATCTTATAGGCGAACAGGCAGGGTCGGTGGGCAGCCAGGGGGCCCACACCACTTGGTGGCACAGCCAGGGCTAGCCCGCGCCACCACATAGTGTGGCCGCCCTGTGGCCCCTCTACGTCTCGTCTTCTGGCTCCATGAGTCTTCTGGTAAAATATCAACTTTGGCTTTTGTCCCGTCCAATTCCGAGAATATTCATTTTCTGACTTTCCTAGAACCAAAAATAGTAGAAATCAGGCAGGTGACATTGTGGCATCTTGTTAATTGGTTAGTCTAAGAAATAATATGAAAAGTACTCCAAAGTGTGGACAAAATATAAGAAAGTAGATAAAACCAAGCATGGAACATCCAAAATTATGGATACGTTTGCAACGTATCACCCTCCGCCTCCATTCTCCACACCAACACACTCCCCACTCCTCACTGACCCTCCCCCACTTCTCCCGGATCAAGGCGAGTTCTCCCTCACCGCTATTTGGCCGGAGCCCGCCACTGCAAAAGGAGAAGGGCGTCGTCGATTGGACTCACCCCAGGAGCTGCTGTGACCACCGTCCGAACCGCCGTCGTTGACCACATCGTTCGCCCCCATCGCTGACCCTAGCTGGAACCCAGGTGAGCCTCGCCATACCCTCACCGCCGCGTTAGGTTTAAATCCTCGTCGGAGCGGTTCGTCGTCAACAATGAACCACGACCGTTGATCTTAGTTCTAATCGTAGGGCTCTGGTTGAAGGGTTAATACAGTCGCTGACTAGTGGGTCTGTTTTGCTAGTAGCCCGTTGCGCTGTGCTGTGCAGACTAGGCCGGCCCGTTTAGTTTCTTGCGTAGGCCTAGGAATTCAAATAATGATTTTCCAATTTAGTTAACACCACATTATGTTAGTAGATTCAAATATCAATTCAAAGCGTTTCACTGAACCAAATTGCATGATTCCAATTTTGTTACAAAGATATTTAAATTATCTATCGAAGCCCATTGGATTCAAATCAATTGGAATTAGAGATCACCTATACCAAAAACAATGGGACAGAGACTTTTTCACATTCAAACATTTTTCAAAAATCAACCATAACTGCTTTTGAGTTGATTCCAACTCTCAAAAAGCACTTTTGATAAAATATATCTGAATACGTAAAAATATTTAGCTTTGCATGCAGTGACATTGTACTAGTACCAAATGAATGCTATTTAGGCATTTCTAGTCACTTTAATTCTATTAAATGATAACCTTAAACTTTATAAAATATGACCAACACTTTAAATCACATTCCCATGTATTAGAATATGTGGTGATAACATGTGTCAACATGATCCCATATTTTAATTAGAGAATATTAAATATTAAGTATTTCCAATGAGTAGAAAGTACTTTTATAAAATAAAATAAACAAGATTTAGTCTTCATTTAATGTGAAGATTGTGATGATGCTAGATCATCTGGTGTGAGCCTGAGTGTGCTAAATAGAATTAGTTAAGTATTGTTTGGTGATTGTGTACCCCGTATTCATTTATAGACGATAGTACCGACCCGGGGTACGAGGAGGAGGAGTACTACCAAGAAGAAGCTTTATTCTTTTGACTTTACTAAAGTTCTTTACTTTTAGTTAGTGCTTTGTGAGTATTGGAGAAATAGTATAGATACCATAAATACTATAAAGCTAGGCCTAAGTAGCTATACTTAGATGTCATTCTATGGAATGAGATTGTAGATTAGCACCCCTCATTAGTGAACACTCTTAACTTTAGTGGCTAGTGCTAAGCATAAAAGTTGATCACTTTAGATGGGAATACTGGGTGAAAATGATTACGAAAACCTTGGAATGATGATTCATCCTATTGATATGTTTTGACATGTGTTGAGAAACACAATGGTTTGATGATGAAAATATTGAGGCATGAGCCTTAGCCCTTTACAAAAACTGATGGTTGGGTTTGGATGCGATACCTTTCCAATTTTACGGTACAACCACAATACCTGAATTGGGTAGGGCTTAGCCGAAAGTTTATATGTCTTAGTATGGGTTCCCTCACGGAAGAGGTTTGAGCTGAGGCTACCTCTTGATGATTGTCCACCTATGTAGTGCCAAGGATGGCAGATGGCCATGGCTGGGAGGCCAAGCTCATAGGGGAGGTGCCTATACTAGGGTGTGTACTTGAAAGGTTATGATTGATTATCCACATACTAAGTATGATTCATTGATGGTTATCCATGACGGATATATCGAATTTTGTGGTGAAACTGTACCACCTCTGCAGAGTGTCGAACTATTCGAATAGCCGCATTCGAGGTCATGGACAGTTGGAGTGGCCATATTGTCCCGTCGTCAGATGTTTTCAAAATGACTTGAGAACTGAACTATGATTTTGACTTTACCACAGCAGGGTTGTCGATATGAAAACTAGATTCCCACTTAAGTGCTTTAGAATAATAACTTAGTTTTCTTTACTTCTAAACTCAGTTTAGATAAACCTAGCTTTTTGCAAATAAACCTAGGCTTAAGATTCCTACTAGAACTACCTTACTTGTTAGTGATAGTTTGCGAGTACATAAAGAGTACTCATGGCTTTATCCCTGGCCATTCCCGTGGCCAGACTATGAGGAGAACAACCAGGATGATGGAAAGAAGGAGGTCTACGATAACTAGGATCATCTCCCATCGTCAGCATTACCTGTGACCCTGAAGATGGATCCCCTACTACGTTTATTATTCTGCTGCTTTGATTGTATTAAGACTGGATCATGAGATCCTTTATTTGTTAGACTCTATTATGTTTTGAAATGGATGATGTACTGTGATATCCAATATGTTATGTCTTGCAAAAATTGTTCTCCTGGGATTGCGAGGTATGGCATAACCGGCATCTCGGATTAGAAATCCGGGTGTTGACATGTGTTCTTTTCATAAACCACATGGATCCACTAGATGTCATTGCATATGTGTGTTCTTTTCATAAACCCCATGGTTCCACTGATGTCATTGCATATGCGTGTTCTTTTCATAAACCACACTGATCCACTATATGTCATTACATATGTTTGTTCTTTCCATACACTACAAGGATCCACTAATTTCATTACATGTGTGTTCTTTTAATAAACCACATGGATCCACTAGATATCATTGCATGTGTGTGTATGAGTGTGCATCATTGTGGTTTTGGAAAAGAACACACGCAATGATGCCACTCCAGCATGTGGTGTCCAACCATGTCCAGGAACCCTAGCAACATTATTGTATTCACCTATAACATGCATTCTATCACCAGTTTGAAAGATGATGCATCACCACACTCACTTGGGTGTGTGTGTATTAGTGTGTATCATTGTGGTTTTGGAAAAGAACACATGCAGTGATGCCACTCCGGCATGTGGTGTCACACCATGTCCAGGAACCCTAGCAACATGATGGGTTTCAACTGCAGCATGCATTCTATCACCAGTTTGAAAGATGCTCCATCACCACACCCACTTGCATGTGTCTGTATTAGTGTGCATCATTGTTGTTTTGGAAAAGAACACATGCAATGATGCCAGTCCAACATGTGGTGTCCAACCATGTCTAGGAACCCTAGCAACATGATGGGATTCAACTACAGCATGCATTCTATCACCAGTTTGAAAGATGTTGCATCGCCACACCCACTTGGATGTGTGTGTGTAAGAGTGTGCATCAATGTGGTTTTGGAAAAGAACAGATGCAATGATGCCACTCCAGCATGTGTGTTCTTTTCATAAACCACTCTAATCCACGGGATGTCATTGCATGTGTGTTCTTTTCCTAAACCACATGGATCTACTGGATGTCATTGCATGTGTGTTCTTTTCATAAACCATACTAATCCACTAGATGACATTGCATATGTGTGTTCCTTTCCTAAACCACATGGATCCAGTGAATGTCATTGCATGTGTGTTCTTTTCCAAAATCACATGTATCCACTAGATGTCATTGCATGCGTGTTCTTTTCATAAACCACATGGATCCACTAGATGTCATTGCATATGTGTGTTCTTTTCAGAAACCTCATGGATCCACTGATGTCCTTGCATATGTGTGTTCCTTTCATAAAACACACTCAGCCACTATATATCATTGCATATGTGTGTTCTTTTCATAAACCACATGGATCCACTAATGTCATTGCATGTGTGTTCTTTTCATAAACCACAGGGATCCACTAGATTTCAGTGCATGTATGTGTGTGTATAAGTGTGCATCATTGTGGTTTTGGAAAATAAAAAATGCAATGATGCCACTCCAGCATGTGGTGTCCAACCATGTCCAGGAACCCTAGCAGCATGATGGGATTCAACTACAATATGCATTCGATCACTAGTTTGAAAGATGCTGCATCACCACACCCACTTGGGTGGGTGTGTATCAGTGTGCGTTATCGTGATTTTGGAAAAGAACACATGCAATGATGCCACTCCAGCATGTGGTGTCCAACCATGTCCAAGAACCTTAGCAGCATGATGGTATTCAACTACAGCATGCATTCTATCACTAGTTTGAATGATGATGCATCACCACACCCACTTGGGTGTGTGTGTATTAGTGTGCATCATTGTGGTTTTGGAAAAGAACACATGCAATGATGTCACTCCAGCATGTGGTGTCAAACCATGTCCAGGAACCCTAGCAACATGATGGGATTCAAATGCAGCATGCATTCTATCACCAGTTTGAAAGATGCTGCATCACCATACCCACTTGGATGTGTGTTTATTAGTGTGCAACATTATGGATTTGGAAAAGAACACATGTGTGTTCTTTCCATAAACCACACTAATCCATGTGTGTTCTTTCCATAAACCACACTAATCCACCGGATGTCAGTACATGTGTGTCCTTTTCCTAAACCACTAGATGTCATTGCATGTGTGTTCTTTTCATAAACCACACTAATCCACTGGATGTCATTGCATATGTGTGTTATTTTCCTAAAACACATGGATCCACTGGATGTCATTGCATGTGTGTGGTCTTTTCCTAAACCACATGGATCCAGTAATGTCATTGCATTTGTGTTTTTTCATAAACCATATGGATCCACTGGATGTCATTGCATGTGTGTTCTTTTACTAAACCACATGGATCCACTAGATCTCATTGCATGCGTCTTCTTTTCATAGACCACATGGATCCACTAGATGTCATTGCATGTGTGTTCTTTTCATAAACCACATGGATCCACTAGGTGTCATTGCATGTGTGTTCCTTTCCTAAACCATATGGATCCACCAGATGTCATATCATGTTTGTTCTTTTCATAAACTACACTGATCCACTGGATGTCATTGCATATGTGTGTTATTTCCATAAACATCATTGATCCACTAGATGTGATTGCATATGTGTGTTCTTGTCATAAACCACATGGATCAAGTAGATGTCCTTGAATGTGTCTGTTTTCGTAAACCACATGGATCCACTAGATGTCATTTCATGTGTGTTCTTTTCATAAACCACATGGATCCATGTCATTGCATGCGTGTTCTTTTCCTAAACCACATGTATCCACAAGATGTCATTACATATGTGTTCTTTTCATAGACCACATGGATCCACTAGATGTTATTGCATGTGTGTTCATTTAATAGACTACATGGATCCAATACATGTTATTCCATGTGTGTTCTTTTCATGAACCATATGGATCAACTAGATGTCATTGCATGCGTCTTCTTTTCATAGACCACATGGATCCACTAGATGTCATTGCATGTGTGCTCTTTTCCAAAACCACATGGATCCACAAGATGTCATTGTATGTGTGTTCTTTTCATAAACCACATGGATCCACTAGATGTCATTGCATGTGTGCTCTTTTCCAAAACCACATGGATCCACAAGATGTCATTGTATGTGTGTTGTTTTCATAAACCACACTAATCCACTAGATGTCATTGCAAGCGTGTCCTTTTCCTAAACGACATGGATCCATTAGATGTCATTGCATGTGTGTTCTTTTCATAAACCACATGGATCCACTAGATGTCATTGCATGTGTGTTCTTTTCATAAACCACATAGGTCCACAGGAGGTCATTGCAAGTGTGTTCTTTTCCTAACCACATGGATCCACTAGATGTCATTCCATGTGTGTTCTTTTCATAAAACACACTGATTCACTGGATGTCATTGCATATGTGTGTTCTTTTCATAAACCACACTGATCCACTAGATGTCATTGCTATGTGTGTTCTTTTCATAAACCAGATGGCTCCACTAGATGTCATTGCGTATGTGTGTTCTTTTCATAAACCACACTGATCCACTAGATGTCATTCCGTGTGTGTTCTTTTCCTAAACCACATGGATCCACTAGATGTCATTGCATGTGTGTTCTTTTCATAAACCACACTGATCCACTGGATGTCATTGCATGTGTGTTCTTTTCATGAACCACATCGTTCCACTGATGAGATTGCATATGTGTGTTCTTTTCATAAACCACATGGATCCACTAGATGTCATTGCATATGTGTGTTATTTTCATAAACCATACTGATCCACTATATGTCATTACATATGTGTGTTCTTTAAATAAACCACATGGATCCACTAATGTCATTGTATGTGTGCTCTTTTCATAAACCACATGGATCCACTAGATGTCATTGCATGTGTGTGTGTGTATCAGTGTGCATCATTATGGTTTTACAAAAAGAACACATACAATGATGTCGCTCCAGCATGTGGTGTCCAACCATGTCTAGGAACCCTAGCAGCATGATGGTATTCAACTACAACATGCATTCTATCATAGTTTGAAAGATGCTTCATCACCACACCCTCTTGGGTGTGTGTATTAGTGTGCATCATTGTGGTTTTGGAAAAGAACACATGCAATGATGCCACTGCAGCATGTGGTGTCCAACCATGTCCCAGAACCTTAGTAGCATGATTGGATTGAAGTGCAGCATGCATTCTATCACCAGTTTGAAAGATGCTGCATCACGACACCCACTTGGATGTGTGCGTATAGTGTACATCATTGTGGATTTGGAAAAGAACACGTGCAATGATGCCACTCCAGCATGTGAGTTTTTTCATAAACCACAATAATCCACTGTTTGTCATTGCATGTGTTTTATTTTACTAAACCACATGGATCCACTGGATGTCATTGCATGTGTGTTCTTTTCATAAACCACACTGATCCACTACATGTCATTGCATATGTGTGTTATTTTCCTAAACCACATGCATCCACTGGATATCATTGCATGTGTGTTCTTTTCCTAAACCACATGGATCCATTGATGTCATTGCCTGCGTGTTCTTTTCATAAACCACATGGATCCACTAAATGTCATTGCATGCATGTTCTTTTAATAAACCACATGGATCCACTAAATGTCATTGCATGTGTGTTCTTTTGCTAAACCACATGGATCCACTAGATCTCATTGCATGCGTCTTCTTTTCATAGACCACATGGATCCACTAGATGTCATTGCATGTGTGTTCTTTTCATAAACCACATGGATCCACTGGGTGTCATTGCATGTGTGTTCTTCTGCTAAACCATATGTATCCACTAGATGACATATCATGTTTGTTCTTTTCATAAACCACACTGATCCACTGGATGTCATTGCATATGTGTGTTCTTTTCATATACAACACTGATCCACTAGATGTCATTGCATATGTGTGTTCTTTTCCTAAACCACATGGATGCACTAGGTGTCATTGCATGTGTTTCTTTTCATAAACCACATGGATCCACTAGATGTCATTGCATGTGTGTTCTTTTCATAAACCACATGGATCCACTAGATGTCATTGCATGTGTGTTCTTTTCCTAAACCACATGGATCCACAAGATGTCATTGCCTGTGTGTTCTTTTCATAGACCACACAGATCCACTAGATTTTATTGCATGTGTGTTAATTTCATAGACTATATGGATCCAGTAGATGTCACTACATTTGTGTTCTTTTCATAGACCATATGGAGCCACTAGATGTCATTGCATGTGTCTTATTTTCATAGACCACATGGATCCACTAGATGTCATTGCATGTGTTTTCTTTTCATAAACCACATGGATCCACTAGATGTCATTGCATGGGTGCTCTTTTCCAAACCCACATGGATCTACAAGATGTCATTGCATGTGTGTTCTTTTCATAAACCACACAAATCCACTAGATGTCTTTTCAAGTGTGTTCTTTTCCTAAATGAAATGGATCCACTAGATGTCATTGCATGTGTGTTCTTTTCATAAACCACATGGATCCACTAGATTTCATTGCATGTGTGTTCTTTTCATAAACCACATAGGTCCACAAGAGGTCATCTCATGTGTGTTCTTTTCCTAACCACATGGATCCACTACATGTCATTCCATGTGTGTTCTTTTCATAAAACACACCGATTCACTGGATGTCATTGCATATGTGTGTTCTTTTTATAAACCACACCGATCCACTAGATGTCATTGCATATGTGTGTTCTTTTCATAAACCACATCGTTCCACTAGATGTCATAGCATATGTTTGTTCTTTTCATAAAACACACTGATCCACTAGATATTATTCCATGTGTGCTATTTTCCTAAACCACATGGATCCACTAGATGTCATTGCATGTGTGTTCTTTTAATAAACCACACTGGTCCACTAGATGTCATTGCATGTGTGTTCTTTTCATAACCACATCGATCAACTTATGAGATTGCATATGTGTGTTATTTTCATAAACCACATGGATCCACTAGATGTCATTGCATATGTGTGTATTTTCATAAACCTCATGGTTCCACTGATGTGATTGCATATGTGTGTTATTTTCATAAACCACACAGATCCACTATATGTCATTGCATATGTGTGTTCTTTTCACAAATCACATTGATCCACTAATGTCATTGCATGTGTGTTCTTTTCATAAACCACATGGATCCACTAGATGTCATTGCATGCGTGTGTGTGTATTAGTGTGCATTATTGTCGTTTTGGGAAAGAACACATGCAATGCTGCCACTCAAGCATGTGGTGTCCAACCATGTCCAGGAACGCTAGCATCATGATGGTATTCAACTATAGCTTGCATTCTATCAGAAGTTTGAAAGATGCTGCGTCACAACACCCACTTGGGGGGAACAAAAAAATTTCTTGTTTAGTGAGGGAATGTTTGCTTGCTTATTTGTTGATGCTTATGCATTGAGTGTGTAACAAATGACATAATCCTTACCTTACCCTTAGTTGACAAATCGTATTTAACAAAACTGTCTTGGCTCTTTCTTACATATTCTCAAATGTTCTGGCATTTCAAAACCTGAGCCAAGATGCCTTTGCAACCCTAACTATTTTAGTAGCTTCTATTGCCAAAATTATGGAGATCTATAAGATATAATCTCCTTATGTTTTCAAGACAGAACTTTCAACTACTCCTACCTCTAGGTTTTTCTAAAACCTTTTTAGAAAGCTTTCGAAGTCTACTCCTCGTAGAAATACCAATCACTCTGCCTTATTCAAACTCCACCTTTTCAAATTACCCATCTGTACCTCAAGCAAGGCTTGGAGGTACCCATGGTAGTAGATTTGTTTTGTTTGTAAGATGAGTTGCCTTGATCTACTGCTTGACTTGATTGCTTAGAAGTAGTATGAGCTACCCTAGGAGCTCATCATATAGCACTTAACTAATCCAAGTGTATCAACCCTAAGCAAGTTAACCAACTTGTATCTGATACATAGCCACTAGATGATGTAACATCCCAAAAAAATTCATCTGAAAACCATCATCATTGAACTCATATCATCGTGGCATGTGTTGCATTGCATTTTCATTGTCCCCCAAAAAATTTGGTCAAATTTTGAGGCAATTTGGAATGCTTTTGCTAAATTCAAAACCTTGGAAAAGAAAAACTAAAAGGAAAAGGAAAAGGAGAAAAAAGATGCAGCAGCAGCAGCATCTAGCCTACTCGGCCGAACCCAGCCCAACAGCCACCCAGCCACCCCTTCCCCCACTCTTTCTTTCTCTCACCACCCCCCTGCACACCCCTCTCACTTACACCCAGGCCCCACTGCCCAGTCACCCTCCACCTGATCTTCTTCCACCACGGGATGAACTGACCCTCTCCCTCCTCTGCCGTTTCTAAACCCGGTTGAATTTGAGCGTTGCATGAATTAATTCCCCACTGCGACCCCTCCTTCTTAATCACCTCTCCCTCCTCTTCGTTTTCCCCTCAGTCGCCACCCCTAGAGAGCCCCTAGGCTCTCCAATTGAGAGCTCAAACCACCGCACACCGAGGGTACTCCGGCGACGATTCTGGTGAGCTCCGACTTCCTCGCGCCCTCCCCTCTGCCTTCTGGTCTTCACCATGTCCTGGCACACCTTTTAACCCTGCCCACATGCTTTTTCTTACCCTAGGTCATCGACACGATCATCGCCGGCGTTTTCTTCTGCCGCCACCATTCGCCGACGATTCTTGTGAGACTCGGGTTCCCGCTGCCCCTTTCTGGCCACCACTAGCTTGTACAGGACCAGGCGATTTTTACTGACCCTTTTCTGTGTCTGCTCGAGCCCCAAAACGACGGCACCATCTCGAAGACGTGAGCTCCACCGTCGGTAGGAACTCCGGCGAGGTATCCACGACGAAGCCGAGCATCCCTCTCTCCGCCACGACCATCACCGAGACCACCTCGACCGCCACGATCTCTTGTAACAGCCCATGGACCCATACCCCCTTTAGAATCGCCGGAACACCGCCGTCCGACGTGCCGCCGCCACGTGCAGAGGATCAGCGCCGCCAGTTCTTGGCCAAGCGTTGAGATCTGTGGGATATGTAATCGGCGGCTGGGATTAGATCAGTAACCAAAGCGGTACGGGTTGATCTGGTTCTTCCGTTGCCATTTAAATCTAACGGCCCTCAGTGACCGATCTGACCAAATCGGTACGGGCCAATAGGAAAGCGCTACGTCAGCCAAAGCGTTTGTTTAAATAAGAAAATAGACAAAATTTATATTAAACTTAGAAATTCAATAACTTTTGATCCACAAATAAGAAAAATACAAATTTGGAGTCCATGGATTCAGAAAAATGAGACCTTTATTGTTGAGGCCTTATTTCACACTTTTGTTTCTGAAAAATTGAAGTTATAGGCAGAACCTTTTTAGGAGTATTTTGCCCATAAAAATTACTTCATAATTTGTTTTTAAGTAACCCCCATGCCTTTAGATAGAGTATTTTAACCTCTGTATTGTAGACTCTGTAAGTTTTAGTTTTGCTCATATCATTGCATTTTGCATGCATTCATATTTTTGTGATGCTATATTGATTGTATTATTGTTGTTGGATTGTTCTTTGTGTAGATTGTGTGGATTGTGATGTTTGTTGCTGTGGGGATTGTACCTATTCCCCTAGCTACCAAAGCAAGTGATATTTCATCTTATGTCCTATTATTTTCACTATTGCACTAGTGCTATTTTTGTAGATCTTAGCATGGTAGGATTATTTATATGTTACTATGCTATGCTATCCCATAGATTATATCTTGGTATTATTTCCTAGTTGAAAGACATCGTATGCTAGAGTGCTTAGCCATGCTATTGAATTCATGGGTGGAAATTCATATCAAGATAGTATGGAAATATATTATTTTGTTTGACTAAGAAAACAACTAATGTTAATGAAACACCTCGGTGGAAATGGGAGTTGTATGGATTATGTTGAGTTGTTACTCAGGGCCCATGTCTATGGTTTACCCTGGTGTATCACACTTGTGGACGGCCACCTAGGAACAAAGAGATTGGAGACGTTCTTGTCGCGAAGCTTCTAGTGCAGCCACATGGCATATGGGCTCTGCCTTGACCGACTAAGTTGCAAGAACTCAGCCAGACGGACAAAGGGTGACAGATATGATAGGGTGGAACGCGTCCGTGGTGGTCTGAGGGATTCCTTCTAAAAAGTCTCATCTTGATGCATGTCGAGTCTTGTGGGAAAGTGCACCACCTCTCGAGAGGGTAAAACTAAGTACTTAGTCGTGTCCCCGGTTATGGACAATTTCTGAGCGTGAAGATAGTGAAGCAGTTCAATAATATCCTCATCAAAATTTCTCTAAGTTAAAAACTTGTGGGTTAACAAGGGTAGAGGTTCATTGATGTCTATCAATGGTACCTTAGTGTTTTGAAAGAGAAAACCTACTCTTCAAAAACTATGAGATAAAACCTTGCTTTTCGCAAAGTCAGCCAAAACCACACTTAGCCATATATTCATGTAGTTGTTGGATTTTACTAAGTAACTATGGTATCCATTGCCAATACATTTCCAAATGTATTGACCCTTGTGGCTGTAACTTATTATGTTGCAGGATACTCTGATGATGAGTAGGGCTGCGGGTCTACACTCGACATGTTTGCCTGTGGCGCATGAAGACAAAAGACTCTATTATTATACTATGTCTTGTGAACCTTTAATAATGTTATCCTTGGGCTAGGTGAGTTGTAAGAACTATTATATTCCAGGATATGCGATGTAATAATGACCTTTATTTCTGTGTTCTTCATCTTAAACTGTGGGTGTTAGCATTTCGATCCAGGGACTAGCACTGCAATCACAGGGATCTTACCTTTTTATGGTGAGATCTTACATATGGTATCAGAGCACTTTGTTGCCTGTAGGTTCGTGACCCTAGGTCGGATTAGACTAAGGAAAACCCTTAGGAAAAATAACTCTATTTCAAAGTTTACACTTGTCTTTTCATCTCGTAAAACTTTTCCTGATCATCCTTCCTCATCTATTTTTGTATATGTCCACCATCAATGAATCTATCAAGAAGGGACCACTGATGACTATGACACTTGAGTGTGAGACGGAATTTCCCAAGGCACTCAAAAACCTCATGATCGGCTTGGGGATGGATGGTGACGCCATGTACAAGGGATTTCTGGTGATAGACGAAGGACAAGAGTATTGGTGGGTGCAACTCCATTTATATAAGAACAAGGAAGATGATCCAAAGAGTATGGGGTTCTGCATGTTCACCAACTCTGAAATGCACACGTCATTCTTTGACTCTGCAAGGAATGCTACGTGGAAAGCCATTGAGGAACTTGGGGAAAGACTTACGTCTAGAATGCTCAATACTCAGGAGGATCTCAACGAGGAGAAACATCGTGTCCAAGAATCAAGGTCCACGGTAAAATGACTAAGTAAGGATATCATAGACTTGGCTTTAGAGTTATGCGAGCAAGATAAACAGATCGCTGCCAAGGACGCCCAGATTTCTACCTTGGTTAATAAGTAGTGTGATACTAGTTTGACCACCACACTTGGCGTTTTATCACGTTAGTATTTTGATCATACCGACCTATGTAATATGGCAAAAATAAGTTATGTTTGGACCTTGATTGCTTGAGTTGAATAATGTATTGCTACTTGGTTTGTGGAATGTTTTGTTGGTTGATTTTATTTTATCTTTGCATCTATTGTGACTTGTGTTTTCTTTCTCTAGACTTGTGTTATTACTAATTTTCTCCATACTATGCAAAAGATGCCGAATTTTGTCTATAGCACGGCCGAGGATTTCAAGGGAACTCGCTTCGGGACTCGCATGTTGGAGCGCGTCTAGGTGCTCGCTCTTCCAACCCCCACCATTCAGGGACTTCAGCTGAGGAAATTGCAGAGGAAGGACTTATGGGGATTCACAGTTACCTAGCCTAGACGCGAGACAGAGCCCCAAACTAAGGAGATCGCCTTCAAGATACTCCATGATGACTTGGAGAGGGGCCTCGACGTCGCTATGCAGGAGCTGTTCGGACGCCTATGTGGACGTCACTCTTCCGAGATCAAGAGCCACTACTTCCACTTCTTTGGGAGGCGCGACGAGGACGGAGAGCCTATTGTGTTGGACGAGGCCACTAAGGAGACTATCAATCCTGTGCATCACCACCTCGAGGACTTAGAGAGCCTTATCAGGAACCTTGATACTGATAGGACTAATGTGATGCTTAACAACGATGAACTACGAGTTCAACTTAAGGAGAAGGACAAGGCCTTCCAGGAAAAGGAGAAGCGAATCAAGGAAATGGAGAACAAGTTTGAAGAACAGGATAAGAAATTCAATAACCAAGAGAAGAGGGTTCAATATAAGAATAAGAAGATTAGAGACTTGGAGGCCGATTTAGAGCTTGAGGACATTGAGCGGGAGGTGGATCACGAGGTGATAGAGAGGCTGCACACACAGAAGAGAGATTTACAGGAGAAGATCGATGCTTTGTCTACAAGCTTGGAGGAATACAAAGCAGGATTCACCGCAGCAGGACTTGCACTAGTGGAGGAGGAAGTCGACATGGAGGAGTAGTGATATCTATTTATCTATCTATCATTTTATTATTGAGTCGCATAGATCATACCGACTTGTGGTTGACTATGCTAGTATGTTTATCTTTGCAAACTCTGTTATTGTCGTGATGTTGAACCTGCATGTGCTTGTTTGTTTGATTGTTGATATTTTACTTCAGTTATCTATCATTACTTACCCTTATTATACCCACAGATGCCTCCCCATCGAAACAATGAGGACAGCAATGATGATGGCAATGGAATGCAACAAATGATGGCTGCACAGACGCAGTTGATGTAGATGATGACTCAGTTCATGGCGAACCAGAATCAGAACAACAACAATAACAATAATAACAACCAGAACAATCCACCACCTCTTGATATGCTCACAAGATTTCTAAGGCTGAGACCTGCTAAGTTCTCTGGTACTACTGATCCCATGGTAGCAAATGACTGGCTACGCTCTGTGAATAAGGACATAGTCACAGTTGGATGCACTGATGCAGAAAAAGTCAGATTTGCAGCACACTTATTGGAAGGTCATGCAGCTACTTGGTGGGACAATTTCCAAGTTACTCACTCTATTGAAGAAGTGACTTGGGAAATGTTTGAGGATGGATTTCGTACCACTCACATCTCTTCTGGAATAATGGGGTTTAAGAAAAAGGAGTTCCACAACCTCAAATAACACCACCGCAGTATTTCTGAGTACATCAGAGAGTTCAACAATATGTCACGTTATGCAGTAGATGATGTTGACACTGACACAAAGAGAAAGGAGAAGTTCCTTGATGGGTTGAATGATTCAATATCTATGCAACTATCTGTTGCCTATGTTCCAACCTATCAATCTCTGTGTGATAAAACTACCATCCTAGAAAACAAGATGAAGCAAGTGGAAGGTAGAAAGAGGAAGCACCATTTTGATAAGTTCGGATAAGGATCACCTCACAAGCGTTCTCATGCTGAAGGAAGTAGGAGTTCTAGATTCCACAAGAATGGGAATCATAACAACCATCATAACAATAACCACCACCACGATGGAAACAATCATCATGGACACAAAAAACGTGGGTACAGGAATAACCACAATGGTCATGGCCATGGGAATCAAAATGGTCAGAATCGCCATAATCAACCAGCAAAGAAAGACATCAGTCAGGTGGAATGTTTCAAGTGCAAGAAGACAGGGTACTATGCTAATGAATGCCCAGAGAAGAAGACTGATGGGGCTAAGCCGAACCCTTTTCAAAAGGGTCATGTGAATCACATCAATGTGGAGGAAATTGAAGAAGGATTTTATGCCGTGATTGGTAAGTTCAAGATTAATTCCTTTCCTGCACTGATCCTTTTCGATACCGGTGCATCGCATTCATTCATTTCAAGAGCATTTGTAGTCAAAAGCTAACTATCCACTGAAACCATTGGATGTCCCATTAAGGTAAGTTTCCCGGGTGGAGAAATGATAGTAAATTCTGGGTGCCGACAAATAATCCTAGAGATTGGAAAGAACAAGTTTCCAGTTAAATTAATAACCCTAGAGTCCCAAGGATTAGATGTAATATTAGGGATGGAATGGTTGACACGTTATGAGGGAGTGATTTATTTTGCCAAACAAACCATTATGCTCACAACCCTCGAAAATAAATGGATCAGGTTCAAGTCTAACTTTGAACCCAAGGGGAGCAAGGTTAATTCTCTTAAGGGGGTTAGCCTAGATAGAGTACCAATAGTGAAGGAGTACCCGGATGTGTTCCCAGAAGAATTACCTGGCATGCCACCAGATAGGGATGTGGAGTCTCTGATAGACTTACTACCAGGAACTGGACCAATAGCAAAAAGACCGTACAAAATGTCAGTGGACGAGTTAAAAGAACTCAAGAAATAGCTAGGAGAACAGTTGAAAAAGGGATTTATCCAACCAAGTTCTTCTTCTTGGGGAGCACCAGTTTTGTTTGTTGAGAAGAAGGACCGAAGTCAAAGACTATGCATAGACTATCAATCACTTAATGAAGTGAACATAAAGAATAAATATCCCCTGCCTAGAATGAATGATCTTTTTGATCAACTAGAGGGAGCATGTGTGTTCTCAAAAATTGATCTTCGATCAGGATACTTCCAACTAAAGATTAGAGAACATGATATACCAAAGACTGCATTTACTACTAGATATGGGTTGTATGAATATACAATGATCCCGTTTGGATTGACCAATGCACCGGCCTATTTCATGAACATGATGAATAAGGTATTCATGGAATTTCTTGACAAGTTTGCAGTGGTATTCATCGATGACATATTGGTATATACCAAGAGCAACGAAGAACATGAAGGACATATGCGCCTAATTCTAGAGAAACTCAAGGAACACAAACTATAAGCCAAATTCAGTAAATGTGAATTTTGGCTGAATGAAGTGGGATTTCTTGGGCATATAGTATCGAGAAGTGGTATAGCTGTTGACCCAGCAAAAGTGGCAGCTGTAACGGAATGGGAACCTCCTAAAACAGTTAAAGAAATTCGTAGTGTCCTAGGCCTAGCAGGATACTATCGGAGGTTCATTGAAAATTTCTCAAAGATAGCAAAGCCTATGACTGATCTGCTAAACAAAGAGAATGAGTTTAACTGGACAGAAGCATGTGAAGCCAGTTTTCAGGAGTTGAAGAAGAGATTAGTGTCAGCACCAATGTTATGTTTGCCAGATCTTGAGAAAGACTTTCAAGTCTATTGTGATGCATCTCACCAAGGACTAGGAGGTGTACTAATACAGGAAGGCAGAGTTGTGGCTTATCCATATACATCTGTATTCCATAGGATCTTGAACTTAAGAAGTTGATCTTACAAGAATCCCACAATTCACCGTATTCAATTCATCCTGGCAACAGCAAGATGTATATGGATGTTAAGGAAAGATTGTGGTGGAATAATTTAAAGAAGGATATAGCAGAGCACATTGCCTTGTGCGACGTGTGTAGTCGTGTAAAGGCAGAACACCGGAAACCGGCGGGATTATTACAACCACTACAAATACCTGATTGGAAATGGGATAAAATCGGTATGGATTTTATCACCGGGCTGCCAAGGACTAGAACTGGATAGGATTCTATATGGGTTATTGTTGATCGCTTGACAAAAGTGGCTCATTTCATACCGGTGAAGAGCACTTACACAAGTTCCAAGCTAGCCAGGATATACATGAATAGAATTGTATGTTTACACGGGGTGCCTAAGAGTATCATGTCAGATAGAGGAACTCAATTCACTTCGCACTTTTGGTGACAACTTCACGAGTCATTGGGAACTCGACTAGAATTCAGCACTGTGTTTCATCCATAGACTTATGGGCAGACAGAAAGGACCAACCAGATATTGGAAGATATGTTAAGAGCTTGTGCGTTAGACTATGGATCTAGTTGGGACGAAAGTCTACCATACGCAGAGTTTTCCTACAATAATAGCTATCAATCAAGCATAGAAATGGCTCCGTTTGAATTCCTTTATGGAAGGAAGTGTACTACACCATTGTTGTGGAATGGAGTAGGAGAAAGAAATTTGTTCGGACCAGACTTAATCAAGGAGGCCGAATAGAAAGTCAAGATGGTGAGGGATAGGTTAAAGATAGACCAATCTCGACAAAAGAGCTATGCAGATCCAAAACATAGAGAGGTCACCTATGAGGTTGGTGATAGAGCTTATCTCAGAGTATCACCACTTTGTGGTGTGAAGAGATTTGTAATCAAAGGAAAATTTGCACCACGCTATGTGGGACCCTTCAAAATTCTAAACCGCAAAGGATAAGTGGCATATGAGATAGAATTACCAGAATCTCTGTCAGCAGTTTATAATGTATTTCATGCCAGTCAGCTGAAAAAGTGTCACCCAGAGATGGAAGAAACTTCGTTGAAAGACACTATACCGTTAGAAGAGGTTCAGCTAGAGAATGATCTCACTTATCAAGAGAAACCTATTAAGATTCTGGAGACAGCAGAAAGAATTAGCCATACCAAGACGATAAAATTCTGCAAAGTGCAGTGGAACCATCACACTGAATCAGAAGCAATGTGGGAACGAGAGGATGAACTTCGGAGAGATCACCCTCACCTATTTGCTAGCCAACCCGAATCTCGAGGGCGAGATTCATCTTAAGGGGGTTAGATTTGTAACTTCCCAAAAAAATTCATCTAAAAACCATCATTAGTGCACTCATATCATCATGGCATGTGTAGCATTGCATTTAGATTGTCCCCCAAAACATTTGGTGAAATTTTGAGGCAATTTGGAACCCTTTTGCTAAATTCAAAACCTTGGAAAAGAAAAACTAAAAGGAAAAAAGAAAAAGGAGGAAAAAATGCAGCAGCAGCAGCATCTGGCCTACTCGGCTCAACCCAGCCCAACAGCCCACCCGGCCACCCCTCCCCCCTCTCTTTCTTTTTCTCACCAACCCCCTACACGCCCCCTCTCACTTACACCCTGGCCCCACTGCCCAGTCACCCTCCAGCTCATCTTCTTCCACCGCGGGATGAACCTCTGCCGTTTCAAAACCCGGTTGAATTTGAGCATTGCACGAATTAATTCCCCACCGCGACCCCTCCTTCTTAATCCCCTCTCCCTCCTCTTTGTTTTCCCCTCAGTCGCCACCCCCAGAGAGCCCCCAGGCTCTCCAATTGAGAGCTCAAACCACCGCACACCGAGGGTACTCCGGCGACGATTCTGGGGAGCTCCGACTGCCTCGCGCCCTCCCCTCTGCCTTATCATCTTCACCATGTCCTGGCACTCCTTTTAACCCTGCCCACACGCTTTTTCTTACCCTAGGTCATCGACACGATCATCGCCGGTGTTTTCTTCTGCCGCCACCGTTCGCCGACGATTCTGGTGAGACTCGGGTTCCCGCTGCCCCTTTCTGGCCACCACTAGCTTGTACAGGACCAGGCGATTTTTACTGACCCTTTTCTGTGTCTGCTCGAGCCCCAAAACGACGGCACCATCTCGAAGACGTGAGCTCCACCGTCGGTAGGAACTCCGGCGAGGTATCCACGACGAAGCCGAGCATCCCTCTCTCCGCCACGACCATCACCGAGACCACCTCGACCGCCACGATCTCTTGTAACAGCCCATGGACCCATACCCCCTTTAGAATCGCCGGAACACCGCCGTCCGACGTGCCGCCGCCACGTGCAGAGGATCAGCGCCGCCAGTTCTTGGCCAAGCGTTGAGATCTGTGGGATATGTAATCGGCGGCTGGGATTAGATCAGTAACCAAAGCGGTACGGGTTGATCTGGTTCTTCCGTTGCCATTTAAATCTAACGGCCCTCAGTGACCGATCTGACCAAATCGGTACGGGCCAATAGGAAAGCGCTACGTCAGCCAAAGCGTCTGTTTAAATAAGAAAATAGACAAAATTTATATTAAACTTAGAAATTCAATAACTTTTGATCCACAAATAAGAAAAATACAAATTTGGAGTCCATGGATTCAGAAAAATGAGACCTTTATTGTTGAGGCCTTATTTCACACTTTTGTTTCTGAAAAATTGAAGTTATAGGCAGAACCTTTTTAGGAGTATTTTGCCCATAAAAATTACTTCATAATTTGTTTTTAAGTAACCCCCATGCCTTTAGATAGAGTATTTTAACCTCTGTATTGTAGACTCTGTAAGTTTTAGTTTTGCTCATATCATTGCATTTTGCATGCATTCATATTTTTGTGATGCTATATTTATTGTATTATTGTTATTGGATTGTTCTTTGTGTAGATTTGTGGATTGTGAAGTTTTTTGTTGTGAGGATTGTACATATTCCCCTAGCTACCAAGGCAAGTGATATTTCATCATATGTCCTATTATTTCACTATTGCACTAGTGCTATTTTTGTAGATCTTAGCATGGTAGGATTATTTATATGTTACTATGCTATGCTATCCCATAGATTATATCTTGGTAGTATTTCCTAGTTGAAATACATCGTATGCTAGAGTGCTTAGCCATGCTATTGAATTCATGGCTGGAAATTCATATCAAGATAGTATGGAAATATATTATTTTGGTTTACTAAGAAAACAACTAATGTTAATGAAACACCTGGGTGGAAATGGGACTTGTATGGATTATGTTGAGTGGTTACTCAGGGCCCATGTCTATGGTTTACCCTGGTGTATCACACTTGTGGACGGCCACCCAGGAACAAAGAGATTGGAGACGTTCTTGTCGCGAAGCTTCTAGTTCAGCCACATGGCATATGGGCTCTGCCTTGACCGACTAAGTTGCAAGAACTCAGCCAGATGGATAGAGGGTGGTAGATATGATAGGGTGGAACGCGTCCGTGGTGGTCTGAGGGATTGCTTCTAAAAGTCTCGTCTTGGTGCATGTCGAGTCTTGTGGGGAAAGTGCACCACCTCTCGAGAGGGTAAAACTAAGTACTTAGTCGTGTCGCCGGTTATGGACAATTTCTGAGCGTCAAGATAGTGAAGCAGTTCAATAATCTCCTTATCCAAATTTCTCTAAGTTAAAAACTTGTGGGTGAACAAGGGTAGAGGTTCATTGATGAATATCAATGGTACGTTAGTGTTTTGAAAGAGAAAACCTACTCTTCAAAAACTATGAGATAAAACCTTGCTTTTAGCAAAGTCAGCCAAAACCACATTTAGCCATATATTCATGTAGTTGTTGGATTTTACTAAGTAACTATGGTATCACTTGCCAATACAATTTCAAATGTATTGACCCTTGTTGCTGTAACTTATTATGTTGCAGGAGACTCTCATGATGAATATGGTTGCGGGTCTACACTCGACATGTTTGCATGTGGCGCATGAAGACAAAAGACTCTATTATTATAGTAGGTCTTGTGAACCTTGAATAATGTTAGCCTTGGGCTAAGTGAGTTGTAAGAACTATTATATTCCTGGATATGCGATGTAATAATGACCTTTGTTTTTGTGTACTTCATCTTAAACTATGGGTGCTAGCATTTCGATCCAGGGACTAGCACTGCAATCACAGGGATCTTACCCTTTTATGGTGAGATCTTACAGATGATCATGTAAAACCCTTAACAAAATCACTTCTAAAGATTATTCATTCTAGAATCTTCCAAGTCAACAAAAACCAATATCAAGCATGGATCCTTTCTAATCAATCTAATCTCCAACATCAACCCAGTGATGCTTTGGTACCTTGAAACCAATCATAAATGTCCCCTCTTGTACTCTAGCCAAATTCCTCAAAACTGCCAAATTTGACTAAGTCTAGAAACTGTTTCAACATCACTTCTTTGAGTACCTCCCTTTCTCAACTCCTGTGCATTTTTGGTAATGCACTTGAACCATCTTGTAGATCATATCTAGGAATACAAAGGACCACTCTTTCCCTTGTTTGTATCATATTTTAACTCACTTGTTCTTGATGGTTTTGTAGACAAGAAAATAATAATTCCTCCAAATCTTATCAACTAGCCTACTTGGCCAGAAGCTCACACCTTCATCCTCCAAATCTGAATGGTTGTGTTGTACTAATAAGAGCCTATCAATCCCTACTTCACTTGTTCCAATTGGATCTTTGTTCTTATAAAACCCACAAGGTTTAGAAGGCTTTTTGATAATCAGCTTTGGCACCCTTATTTTATTCAAAGTTTGAAATGAATTCTTGGAGAACTCAAGTATGATCAAGCTCAACTGATTATACCATGGTGATCTACATAACTTTGTCTATCCATCCATCTGGCCCATGCCCCAAGGGGAGATCTGAGCTCCAATATCCAACAATGTTTTGAAGGTAATAAAATAATGTTTCCCTAGATCCCTAATCTCATGTTTTCCACCGAAATCAACTTGGATCCTCCACACCCAAGGTTGCAATGCTAGATACACCTTGGGTACATACTCTACCATGATTATAAAGATTTATCAAATATCATCCATGATTATTATGGACCAAACCTATTTAATCCCCTTTAATTAACAAAAACATCAAAACTCCTTCTATAAAGGGAAGTTGGTTTTTCTCCAAACCACTTGGTCAACTAAAGGCACACTTTTAACTATACATCCTATCCTCTCTTCCCACCACAAAAATAAATATTTTTGAAGAATTTTAATAATTCTTTTTGCCTATTTTCTTAAATGGTAGAAACAAGAAAATAAATATTTTAAATACTTGTATTCTTCAATAAATCTTGGGAAAATTCTCCAATGGGTGGACTTATATTTGGGACCATCCCAAACCAAAAAATCACCTTACCCTATTAATGAACTCAATAAAACCCTTTCAGCACTATTTGAATAATTAACCAAAGAAGGACCTAAAATGTTCATAAATATCTAAAAGAATTCTTGGAGATACACCTACTAGAATCACTAACTCAACTTGCAAAGATCAAGTTTTTAGAAATCTCTTCATGATCATCATCCATGGCAAGTGGAGTATAGGCAAAACATTAACTAAACCCTTCTCCAAATCCCTCCAAACTTGCAAAGAAATACACCACAGCCCCTAGCACTCTCTCTGGTGGAGCTACACTATAGACACACTATAGCACCGCCCCTCCTCCTTGTCTTATTTGTTTGTATGAGAGTAGAAAGAGAGAAAGACAAGCACCATATGGCATAGCTATTAAAAACTTGTTGTAGCAGCTTCCCTGTCTCCTCTGCCCATATGCACGACCAGGACTCTCTCTCCACCGACCAATCTCCGCCCAATACCCCCTCTCCAAGCCCTCATACACCATGTACACCATGGACCCTTACTCCCCGGTTTAAATAAGGTAGCGCCCACCCCAGGGCCTCTCTCCCCCTCATTCGCTCTTCTAACCCTCCACTCAATCCCCTACAAACCACTCACGAAGCCCCTGCCTCCACAGCGACCTACAGAGAGAGAGTTTCTTCTCTCGGTCTCCTCCAAGATCTCGAAATGAAGGAAGAGTACTGGCATTTTTTCCTTCCCTACATGAGTGCATGCCCCTTCTAGATCATACCTATCTAACCCTAGCCTCTTTCCTTCCAAGGAAAACCCCAGTCGCCGCTGCCGTTGAAGCTCCATTCAGTTGGTCTCGGTCGCTGCCGCAGGAGCTATGTTCCGTTGCCAAATCCACTCATGCCACCCATCATCGGACTCGCCGCGAGACACAGCTTCTCCTCCACCTTCCCTCCATCGCCAGCAAGCCCTTGGTAAGCTCCTCTGCCCCTCCCGAACTTCTTTAGGGTTTCCCCTTCGTCCGCTCGGTCGAGAGGAGGAAGACGAGCACCGGCTGTCCATCCCTCTTTAATCCGATGACTCCCCACACCCAATACCGCTTCAGTGCTGGTGCTCACTGATGCATAGGCCCCGCCCCGGGCCTTTGAAATCCCTCTGCCGCACCTGGATCCGACGCTCGCAGGCCGTCTTTGCGCTGCGTTCCCCGTTTCCTTCTGGATCCAGCCCGGCTACCTTCTTTTCCTTTTCTATTTTTAATTTCCTTTCCAGATCTACATAACTATCTGTTTAGTTTAATTCAAAATGAAATTACAAAATGACCCAAAACTCCCTTATATAAATTTTATCATGAACTATAGTGTATTTTCCAACATTGAGAACAAGTTTTGCATCAAAATAATATCCAGATATTTACTAGTAATAAAATACAAAAGCGTGTCAATTTCAATAAATATATGTTTGTGGGAGATTGGTAAACCCAAATTGTGTAAATCAAATTGTATCTGGTAGGTGGTGCATGTACCTATCTCATGGAATTAGTCCCATGCCAAGTGGGACAGTAGAGTGACCGGGGTATAAATAACAAAAACAGTCCTTTTCTGTCTTTAGGAATTTCCCAAGGTCAAACAAAGATAGGTATTGACCTAATTCAAACTCCGAGTAGATATTTATACTAATATCTACCCAAACCCAGGAGCCCATTATTGTATGAGCCATGGTGGAGCGATTAGGGATTAAACTATTTTGTGTAGAGTTACTTAACTAATAAAATCACCTTACTAGTTCTGTAACTCCAAAAAGGTTGATTCCAATTTCTATAGAAAGGTATTCAAATTGCATAACATTTTTCTTTGGAATCGTATCAAAATTCCCTATAAATTTAATCTAGTTAAAAAAGACAAAAACCTTACAGAACTGTTTTTGGGAATTTCCTAAGGGCATTATGATAAATATTTTGACATGATTCCAAATCTCCATGAATGAGTCCATCAAACTCTACTGAACCCTCCAAGGATATAAGTTTTGGAGCTCTAGAACTTTTCTGATGAATTGTTTCCTAAAACTAGAGCCTTTAACACTAGAAAATTCAGAGAAAATCGAAGGTAATTGATAAAATCATGAAACCACTTTTGTTGGCCTTGTTACATCAATACCTATCTGTTGATATCATTTTTGTACATTGATATAATACAGAACCAAGCCTTATTTCAAAACCTCCTTCATTAGGTGGTATTTGACAAATAAATCAAAAAGGAATTCTACAAAGGCAATTAAAGTAATTCCAACTACTATAACCTTAATCCATCAAAACCAGATAAAGTTACTACTATCTTGTATGTTCTTTGCTTTATTGTAATAATGCTTGTACGCATTGTGTTGATTGTGGCTTTGTTTGCTTGCATGTGCTATCCCTAACGACGATAGTTGCGATTATATCGGAGACCAGAAGAAGTGGTTCTTATTGGATTATTATGGTATTCTAAGAAGTCCAGGGACATATATTGCTAGTTTGCTGATCTTAGGAAAGACACATTCTTGCTCATAAGCCTTGTCCTACTGTTTTACTTATGCATGTTTTATCTTCTGTTTTATGGAAACTTCACTATTTTACTATATGATGTCGTATATCTAGTAGTGGCTTGGCTCCTCCAATACCATTACACCTTTGTACTCGTAAGTAACCCCTTGACCACACCTACTTGCCCCTAGTATGATAGCTGGTGTATAACACCATACCCATTTGTAGACCATGTTTTAGTTGATGCAAAACTAGAGGATGGGAAGACCCCCGAAAAAGTTTTACAAAATGTTTATGGAAAAACCTTGTTGAGGTTAGACCTGCCAAGAGAAGTTCGAGAAAGAAAAAGGGTTTTCGTTTTACAAAAGATGCTAAAAGAAGATGGATGAAAAATGTTTACAAAAACACACCCGGTTCTCTACAGCTTTAGCTATAACAACTTAACCCGTGCAACCACACTACTCTGGAATGCATCAGGGTTGGACTTGAAGTTTTCTTCTCTGGTGTAGGAATTCTCACAACTACTTATAAGGGAACAGTTCCCTCGAATTCCAGGGTTCCTTTACACACAGGGTCATCTGTTAAACAGTCACCTGGAGGAATTGCGAACTGCCCTTTGGAGCAGCCGGGCGATACAATGAGCCCTTCATTGAAAGTGCCCCCTCCAGGCCTGAGTGGGGTGCTCTGGTTCGTCCGTAGATCCAGACATCCCGGTTTTCACGGGAACAACTCATAGGGTAGGGCATATACTAGAGTGGCATCTGCGGAGTCTTGATCGCTTACTCGACCACCGATCAGTAAAGATCAGGGAAGGGTACCTGGATGGTGTGGGTAAAGTGTACAACCTCTGCAAAGTGTAAATCTATTTGAATAGCCATGTCCGCGGTTATGGATGGGTTGGAGAAACTACTGTAGAGCGGTGTGGGTTTTGTTTTCAAAAAGGATTTTGGAAAAGCAAAGGCTATGGAAATTATTTGACCAGGGGATGGTCAAAAAGGGAGGAAAGGAGTTTGGTCATGATATGACCAGAAGGAAGAAACAAATGGGTGACCCAGTCTTAGTGTTTTCCAAAAAAATTCAATAAAGATACTCCTACTACCAGAACCATATTGCATATCCTCTCGTTATTATTATTCAATAAATATATGTAGATGCTATATCTACAACAGTAACTATTTGAGAAAAGAACCTCTCTTGGATCCCTCCTACAATCACAGCCATATTGCATATCCTCTTGTTATTATTATTCTCTTAAGGTAGTTTACGAGTCCATTCAAAGTACTCACTAGCATTGTCCCTGGCTATTAACTTGGTCAGATTTCGAGAAGAAGGTGAAGTTGATGACTATGCGAGCTAGGACGTTCTCCCAGTCAGTTGCTTGTAGGTTAAGGCATGGCTTGGGCTCTATGCACGATGAAGTTCCGCTGATGATGATTGATGTAGCCATAATGGCATGTAAGGTATGACATGTATCCTCTTAAGTAATGGGTGTTTACTTTGATACTGGTCGGTTATGTGCCACGACTAACTGATCATGGGATCCTGGTGTATACATAACAGGGATTCTCGGAGGATTAATCCGGGGGCTCCAGATTGGATGCCATTGCGTCTGTGTTCTTTTCCTAAACCACTTGGATCCACTAGATGTCATTGCATGTGTGTTCTTTTCACAAACCACATGGATACACTAGATGTCATTGCATGTGTGTTCTTTTCATAAACCACATGGATGCACTAGCTGTCATTACATGTGTGTTCTTTTCCTAAACCATATGGATCCACTAGATGTCATAGCTTGTTTGTTCTTTTCATAAACCACACTGATCCACTGGATGCCATTGCATATGCGTGTTCCTTTCATAAACAACAGTGATGCACTAGATGTCATTGCATATGTGTGTTATTTTCCTAAACCACATGGATCCACTAGATGTCATTACATGTGTTTCTTTTCATAAACCACATGGATCCACAAGATGTGTTGCATGTGTGTTCTTTTCATAAACCACATGGATCCACTAGATTTCATTGCATGTGTGTTCTTTTCATGGACCACATTGATCCACTGATGTCATTGCATGTGTGTTCTTTTCATAAACCACATGGGTCCACTAGATGTCATTGCATGTGTGTTCTTTTCCAAAACCACATGGATCCACAAGATGTCATTACATGTGTGTTCTTTTCGTAAACCACATGGATCCACATGAAAACACACGCACTAGTGGATTCTGTGATGCAACTTCTGCCACACTGGTGCAACATACAATCTGGAAGCTGCTTTCCTTTCTTCTTTTTGTCTCTATGACCTAGGTTTGACATACATGGATCCACTAGATATCATTGCATGGGTTATTTTCCTAGACCACATGGATCCACTATATGTCATTGCATGTGTGTTCTTTTCATAGACCACATGGATCCAATGATGTCATTGCATGTGTGTTCTTTTCCAAAAAACACATGGATCCACTAGATGTCATTGCATATGTGTGTTCTTTTAATAAACCACACAGATCCACTAGATGTCATTGCATATGTGTGTTGTTTTCACAAACCACATGGATCCTCTTGGTGTCAATGCATATGTGTGTTCTTTTCATAAACCACACTAATCCACTAGAATGTCATTGCTGAAGGAAATATGCCCTGGAGGCAATAATAAAGTTGTTATTATGTATTCCTCGTATATGATAGATGTTTATTTTGCATGATATAATTGTATTGATCGGAAATGTCAATACATGTGTGTTTAATAAACAAAAAGTTTTCCTAGATATGCCTCTCTTATAGACTAGCTTGTTAATTAACAAGATGATCAAGGTTTCCTGATCATGGACATTGGATGTTGTTAATAACAAGTTCACAGCATTTGTGAAATGATGTGATGAACATTCATCCAAAGTATAGCATTACAATCAAATCATTATGTTTATATTGCTATAACATCATACGAAGTAATCTTTATCCTTAGACCATGAGATCGTGTTAATTGCTAACACTGGAAGAGTATCTTGATAACATCAAACGTCACATCGTAACAGGGTGACTATAAAGGTGGGTTCAGTGCTACGAAGGTATTATGTTTAGGCTCATGGATCAAGAGTGGAATTTGTCAATCCCGATGATGGATAGATATACTCTGGTCCCTCTCGGTGATATCACATTAAGATAGCTTGCAAGCAAGTGATGTGATCACTAGAATGTTATATCACGGGAACGAGAAAAGGGTGAATGCCGGTAACGAGATCAAACTAGGTATTTGGATACTGATGATCGAATCTTGAACATGTATTATATCATGAGACAAAGGTATTAAGTTACTAGCGTTAAAGGTTCTCGCGATCACGGAAGTCATCATTGAATGTGTAGGAGTCAGTTTGGATCTCCATGTCCCACTTCTGATTATTGATCTGAGAGGAGTCTCAATCATGTCTGCATTATTCGTGAACCATAGAGTGACACACTTGAGGGTTGTCGGACACCATTTTGGAGGACATAAGTTTCAGACAAAAGGATTCCAAAGCGCAGGAATTGTTTCGATAGAAACCGGAATTGTTTCGGGTGAAATTGTAGAAAGTAGTTCTGCTAGTGATATTGAAATGTTGCAAGGGGTTTTATGTGAATGTTTTTTAATTAAAGTAATTAACAAAATTCTGAATAAATTTAATAAAAGAGTTTTATTAAATGAGAGAGCATTAAACTTAGAGAATTTTAATGCATTTAAAGTGGAGACTTTAAAAGAGAATGTGAAGGGGCATTTTAATGTGGAGGAGTTACAACCACATGAATGGGGGAGGTGAGGGGTCACACCCTATGGGGCGCCGGACATGGGGAGGGGTACCCCCCTCCTCCTATAAAAGGCCACCCCTCTCACCTTTCTTCCTCACACCTCCTTGTGAAGGATCTCTCTCCCCCTCTAGAATTATTCCCCCATGGTCTCGGATTAGCGAGACACATGTTCCCAGTGGCATTTCTTTTGGAAGGAGTTGCTGCTTCCGCTGCATCGCTGGAGAGAGGAGGTGGAGGTTGCCCGGTGGCTTGAACGTGTGTGCGAGGACGGATGCGCTGCTGATTTGCGGCGCTCGGACTTCCACACGATCTTGAGATCAGCAAGTGTATGACTACATCAACCACGAGTTCCTACTCATTAAAAAAACACGTTGTCTACGAGGGTAAGTTCTCCATGGATGTATGTCCACCCGTTGCTCTATATCTAATAGATAGTTCTTGGCGTATAGTTCCCATCATAGGAAAATTTTTGTTTTCTATGATGCGGACCCAATAGTGCATGTGTGTTCTTTTCATAGACCACATGGATCCACTAGATGTCATTGCATGTGTGTTCTTTTCATAAACCACATGGATCCACTCGATGTCATTGCATGTGTGTTCTTTTCAAAAACCAATGTCATTGCATGTGTCTTCTTTTAATAAACCACAATAATACACTAGATGTCATTGCATGTGTGTTCTTTTCCTAAACCACATAGATCCACCAGATGCCATTGCATGTGTGTTCTTTTCATAAACCACATGGATCCACTAGATGTCATTACATGTGTGTTCTTTTCATAAACCACATGGATCCACTTGATGTCATTGCATCTGTGTTCTTTTCCTAAACCACATGGATCCACTAGATGTCATTGCCTATGTGTTCTTTTCATAAAACATACCGATTCACTGGATGTCGTTGCATATGTGTGTCCTTTTCATAAACCACATTGATCCACTAGATATCATTGCATATGTATGTTCTTTCCATAAACCACATGGATCCACTAGATGTCATTGCATATGTGTGTGGTTTTCATAAACCAGACTGATCAACTGGATGTCATTCCATGTGTGTTCTTTTCCTAAACCACATGGATCCCCTAGATGTCATTGCATGTGTGTTCTTTTCATAAACCGCACTCAACCACTGATGTCATTGCAGGTTTATGAAAAGTCCACACATATGCAATGACATCTAGTGGATACATGTGGTTTATGAAAAGACCACACATATGCAATGACATCTAGTGGATCGATGTGGTTTATGAAAAGAATAGACATATGCAATGACATCTAGTGGATCCATGTGGTTTAGGAAAAGAACACATATACAATGACATCCAATGGGTTAGTGGGGTTTATGAAAAGAACACACATGCTGGAGTGGCATCATTGCATGTGTTCCTTTCAAAAACCACATTGATGCACACTCTTACACACACATCCAACTAGGTGTGGTGATGCAGCATCTTTCAAACTGGTGATACAATGCATGCTTTAGTTGAATCCCGTCATGCTGCTAGGGTTCCTGGACATGGTTGGAGACCACATGCTGTCGTGGCATCATTGCATGTGTTCTTTTACAAAACCACAATGATGCACAAAGATACACACACATCCAAGTGGATGTGGTCATGCAGCATCTTTCAAACTCGTGATGGACTGCATGGTGCAGTTGAATGCCATAATACTTCTAGGGTTCCTAGACATGGTTGCTCTAGTGGCATCATTGCATGTGTTTTTTCCAAAAACCACAATGATGCACACTAATACACACACACATGAAATGACATCTAGTGGATCCATGTGGTTTATGAAAAGAATAGACATATGCAATGACATAAGTGGATCCATGTGGTTTATGGAAAGAACACAAATATGCAATGACATATACTAGATCCATATGGTTTATGAAAAGAACACACATGCAATGGCATCTAGTGGATGAATGTGGTTTATGAAAAGAACACACATGTAATGACATCTAGTGCATCCATGTGGTTTAGTAAAACAACACACATGTAATGACATCCATTGGATCAGTCTGGTTTATGAAAAGACCACACATATGCAAGAAATCTAGTGGATCCATGTGGTTTATGAAAAGACCACACATATGCAATGAAATCTAGTGGATCCATGTGGTTTATGAAAGGAATACACATGCAATGACATCTAGTGGATCCATGAGGTTTATGAATAGAACAAACATATGCAATGACATCTAGTGGATTAGTGTCGTTTATGAAAAGAACACACATATGCAATGACATTTAGTGGATCAGTGTGGTTTATGAAAAGAACATACTTGCTATGACATCTGGTGGGTCCATATGGTTTAGGAAAAACACAAATGCAATGATACCCAGAGGATCCATGTGGTTTATGAAAAGAACACACACGCAATGACATCTAGTGGCTCCATGTGGTTTATGAAAAGAACGCACATGCAATGACATCTAGTGGATCCATGTGGTTTATGAAAAGAACACACATGCAATGACATCAGTGGATCAATGTGGTTTAGGAAAAGAACACACGTGCAATGACATCCAGTGGATCCATGTGGTTTAGGAAAGAACACACATATGCATTGACATCCAATGGATCAGTGTGGTTTATGAAAAGAACACACATGCAATGACATCTAGTGGATCCATGTCGTTTAGGAAAAGAACACATATGCAATGACATCCAGTGGGCTAGTGTGGTTTATGAAAAGAACACAGATGCTGGAGTGGCATCATTGCATGTGTTCTTTTCAAAAACCACATTGATGCACACTCTTACACACACATCCAACTAGGTGTGGTGATGTAGCATCTTTCAAACTGGTGATACAATGCATGCTGTAGTTGAATCCCGTCATGCTCCTAGGGTTCCTGGACATGGTTGGAGACCACATGCTATCATGGCATCATTGCATGTGTTCTTTTACAAAACCACAATGATGCAAAAAGATACACACACATCCAAGTGGGTGTGGTGATGCAGCATCTTTCAAACTCGTGATAGAATGCATGCTGCAGTTGAATCCCATAATGCTTCTAGGGTGCCTCGACATGGTTGGATAGCACATGTTCTAGTGGCATCATTGCATGTGTTTTTTTTTTCCAAAAACCAAAATGATGCACACTAATACACACACACAAGCAATGGCATCTAGTGGATCCATGTGGTTTATGAAAAGAATAGAATATGCAATGACATAAGTGGATCCGTGTGGTTTATGGAAGGAACACACATATGCAATGACATATACTGGATCCATATGGTTTCTGAAAAGAACACACATGCAATGACATCCGGTGGCTGAGTGTGGTTTATGAAAAGAACACTGATCAAATGGATGTCATTCCATGTGTGTTCTTTTACTAAACCACATGGATCCAAGAGATGTCATTGCATTTGTGTTCTTTTCATAAACCACACCCATCCACTGGATGTCATTGCATGTGTATTATTTTCATAAACCATATGGATCCAGTATATGTCATTGCATATGTGTGTTCTTTCCATAAACCACATGGATCCACTTGTGTCATTGCATATGTCTATTCTTTTGATAAACCACATGGATCCACAAGATGTCTTCGCATGTGTGTGTGTATTAGTGTGCATCATTGTGGTTTTTGGAAAAAACACATGCAATGATGCCACTAGAGCATGTGCTATCCAACCATGTCTAGGAACCCTAGAAGCATTATGGGATTCAACTACAGCATGCATTCTATCACCAGTTTCAAAGATGCTGCATCACAACACCCACTTGGATGTGTGTGTATCTTTGTACATCATTGTGGATTTGTAAAATAACACATGCAATGATGCCACGATAGCATGTGGTCTCCAACCATGTCTAGGAACCCTAGCATCATGACGGGATTCAACTACATTATGCATTGTATCACCAGTTTGAAAGATGCTGCATCACCACACCAAGTTGGATGTGTGTGTAGGAGTGTGCATCAATGTGGTTTTTGAAAAGAACACATGCAATGGTGCCACTCTAGCATGTGTGTTCTTTTCATAAACCACACTGATCCACTGGATTTCATTGCATATGTGTGTTCTTTCCTAAACCACATTTCTCCACTAGATTTTATTACATGTGTGTTCTTTTCCTAAACTACATGGATCCACTAATGTCATTGCATGTGTATTCTTTTCATAAACCATATGGATCCACTAGTTGTCATTGCATGTGCGTTCTTTTCATAAACCACATGGATCCACTAGATGTCATTGTATGTGTGTTCTTTTCATAAACCACCTGGATCCTTTGGGTATCATTGCATTTGGGTTTTTCCTAAACCATATGGACCCAGCAGATGTCATAGCAAGTATGTTCTTTTCATAACCCACACTAATCCACTAAATGTCATTGCATATGTGTGTTCTTTTCATAAATGACACTAATCCACTAGATGTCATTGCATATGTTTGTTCATTTCATAAACCACATGGATCCACTAGATGTCATTGCATGTGTGTTCTTTTCATAAAGCACATAGATCGACTAGATGTCATTGCATATGTGTGGCCTTTTCATAAACCACATGGATCCACTAGATGTCATTGCATATGTGTGGTCTTTTCATAAACCAGACTGATCCAATGGATGTCATTACATGTGTGTTCTTTTACTAAACCACATGGATCCACTAGATGTCATTACATGTGTGTTCTTTTCATAAACCACACTCATCCACTGGACGTCATTGCATGTGTGTTCTTTTCATAAACGACATTGATCCACTAGATGTCATTATATATGTGTGGTCTTTTCATAAACCACATGGATCCACGAGATTTCATTGCATATGTGTCGTCTTTTCATAAACTAGACTTATCCAATGGATGTAATTCCATGTGTGTTCTTTTACTAAACCACATGGATCCACGAGATGTCATTTCATTTGTGTTCTTTTCATAAACCACACTCATCCACTCGATGTCATTGCATGTGTGTTCTTTTCATAAACCATATGGATCCAGTTTATGTCATTGCATATGTGTGTTCTTTCCATAAACCACATGGATCCACTTATGTCATTGCATATGTCTATTCTTTTCATAAACCACATGGATCCACTAGATGTCATTGCATGTGTGTGTGTATTAGTGTGCATCATTGTGGTTTTTGGAAAAAACACATGTAATGATGCCACTAGAGCATGTGCTATCCAACCATGTCCAGGAACCCTAGAAGCATTATGGGATTCAACTGCAGCATGCATTCTATCACCAGTTTGAAAGATGCTGCAGCACCACACCCACTTGGATGTGTGTGTATCTTTGTGCATCATTGTGGTTTTGTAAAAGAATACATGCAACGATGCGATGACAACATGTGGTCTCCAACCATGTCCAGGAACCCTAGCAACATGACGGGATTCAACTACAGTATGCATTGTATCACCAGTTTGAAAGATGTTGCATCACCACACCTAGTTGGATGTGTGTGTAAGAGTGTACATCAATGTGGCTTTTGAAAATAACACATGCAGTGGTGCCACTCTAGCATGTGTGTTCTTTTCATAAACCACACTAACCCACTGGATGTCATTGGATATGTGTTATTTTCCTAAACCTCATGGATCCACTAGATGTCAATGCATGTGTGTTCTTTTCATAAACCACACTGATCCACTGGATGTCAATGCATATGTGTGTTCTTTCCTAAACCACATGGATCCACTAGATGTCATTACATGTGTGTTCTTTTCCTAAACCACATGGATCCACTAATGTCATTGCATGTGTGTTCTTTTCATAAACCACATGGATCCACTAGATGTCATTGCATGAGCGTTCTTTTCATAAACACATGGATCCACTAGATGTCATTGCATATGTTTGTTCTTTTCATAAACCACATGGATGCACTAGATGTCATTGCATGTGTGTTCTTTTCGTAAACCACATGGATCCACATGATGTCATTGCATGTGTGTCCTTTTCCTAAACCACATGGATCCACTAGATGTCATTGCATGTGTGTTCTTTTCATAAAACATACCGATTCACTGGATGTCGTTGCATATGTGTGTCCTTTCATAAACCACATTGATCCACTAGATATCATTGCATATGTCTATTTTTTTCATAAACCACATGGATCCACTAGATGTCATTGAATATGTGTGTTCTTTTCATAAACCAGACTGATCCAATGGATGTCATTCCATGTGTGTTCATTTACTAAACCACATGGATCCACAAGATGTCATTGCATGTGTGTTCTTTTCATAAACCACACTCATCCACTGGATTTCATTGTATGTGTGTTATTTTCATAAACCATATGGATCCAGTATATATCATTGAATATGTGTGTTCTTTCCATAAACCACATGGATCCACTTATGTCATTGCATATGTCTATTCTTTTCATAAACCACATGGATCCACTAAATGTCATTGCATGTGTGTGTGTATTAGTGTGCATCATTGTGGTTTTTGGAAAAAACACATGAAATGATGCCACTAGAGCATGTGCTATCCAACCATGTCCAGGAACCCTAGAAGCATTATGGGATTCAACTTCAGCATGCATTCTATCACCAGTTTGAAATATGTTGCATCACCACACCCACTTGAATGTGTGTGTATCTTTGTGCATCATTGTGGTTTTGTAAAAGAACACATGCAATTATGACACGACAGCATGTGGTCTTTGAAAGGATCGTATGGGCACCTAGAAGGGGGGTGATTAGGTGCTACTTAAATTTTACTCCTTCAAATTAGGGTTTGACAAGAAAGGTAAATTCTCTAGATTATGCAACTAAGGTGAATTTACCTATATGACACACAAGCACAAACTAAACACTAACTAGATAATTAAAGTGAGGTAAAGGATAGAAGGAACCAGAGTGGAGCACACGGATGCACAAGGATTTGTTTCCCGTAGTTCCGTCCTTTTGAGGGGAAGTACGTCTACATTTGGAGAGGGGGTGGTTTCAAACCACCAACGCCATGAGAGGCCTCCCTTGTTCTCCGATGAACCTTACCCCAACGGGTTCGATTCACCTCTTCCACTATACGACAACCTTCGAGGTGGAAGCCGACACCTTTATAACGAGTTCGGGGCACACATGCACAACTTAATTGGAGGCTCCCAAATACAAGCAAGCTGTCAAACAATCAAAGACAAGCTTGTAAGAACCAAATCAAAACCTAGGGTTTCCAATGAAACAATAGAGCTTGGGGGCCCTCAAGTGAATGAGGGGGAAATGAAGATCTCTCTTGGTGAAGCTGTAGATCAAGGCCTCCTCCTTTGATTCTCCAAAGATCAACGACTTTGGATGGTTGGATGAAGAGATCTTGTTGATTTTGTGGCTCAAATGGACATGGTGTTCTTGAGGTGAACGAGCAGCTGGAACAAGGGGACAAGGTCCCCTATTTATAGCCCTTCGGTCAGCGAACCGTTTTTTTTGCCTGTGGAGAAGAAGCAGACCGGAGACTCCGGTCACCACACTGGATACTCCGGTCTACACCGGAGACTCCGGTCAACCTCCGAACCAGCCTCCGGACCCCTTGACAGAATGACCCAGCGCACTAGGTAGCCAAGTGGACCGGAGACTCCGGTCCCTGTACACCAGATACTCCGGCCTGAGATAGAGACCGGACACTCCGGACCAGCCTCTGGACCAACCTTTGGACCACCTCACAGACTGACCCAGGCAAGGAAACAAAGGCCACACCCGAGACTCTTGGGGAAACTCCGAACCACACCGGAGACTCCGGTCTGTGAAGAACGGAGACTCCAGTCTAGAATCCCCAAGATGTAAGAGGACATGCATGGAATGATCCGTAGACCAATGGTCCTTTTTCCTTTGTAGAATATCAACCTGTAGACAATAGCAAACTGTAAAAAGGGTCTACTAGTTGTTAACGAAAACCAAAAGTGATTATGACAGTAAATGTCCTTTCAATCTGCCCCTTTTTGGTGTTCGATTACAACTAGTGAATTTGCATGAACAAAACTATGCAATTACTTATGACAATGTATGGAGATGCTCCCCCTGTCTAAGTGCATAAAGATAAACAAGTAAAGCAGGCAAGGTAGGTAGAGCATGGATAAAACACATGGTTCACACATGAGTTACAATAAAGTTGGAGCACCCACAGAGTCACACACACACAAATAGCAAACAGTGTCCCACAATAACATAAGGCAAATAGAAACGATAAGGCAAATGCGAATCAAGTAGCCCAAACCCATGAAAATCCTGATGACAATGTCTTCTCCCCCTTTGGCATCGAAACACCGAAAAAGGGAAAAGACCTAAGCTAGCATCCCAACGGATCAGTAGTCCTCATCATCCTCCTTGTCCTCCTCATCCAAATCCTGATCCTGATCCTCATCATCATAGTCCTCATCATCATCTAGAGCCGCAGGCCCTTTGCCGTGAGGGCAAGAAGAGAAAGTCTTCCAATCCCCCAAGCTGTCCTGATGGGCATTCCATGCCCCAAACAAAAGAGTGTGATCTGACTCGGTGGACGGCCGAGCCCCATGCTCATCAGTGTACTTATCCTCACCTTCCTCATCATACGCTTTACCCTGAGCCTTGATCTCCTTGAGTAGTTTCTCGATGCGGCAGTTGCTCTTGTAGGAATCATGTTGTTGCTTGCGGATGTCCACATTCATGCAGCACAGGGTCCTCTCCCAAAATGAGGCCTTCTTGACCCTCTCATGGACATAGTCACGTGTCATGGGTGGAAGAGGTGCATTGGAAGCATTCTTCCTTCGAGCCCTAGGAGGTGAGGGGGCCCTGTCAGTCTCTGAAATCTCCTCTTCCACATGTGCGTGGGAGTGTCTCGGAGGAGCCCTCATAGCCCCTTTCTGCTGCAGAGATACGAGAGTGTGCTCGATAAGGTTGGGAGGCATAGAAAGTGGCGAACCGTGTGGCTGAATGTTGATGAGTCTTATGACCAGAGGTGCATATGGAGGGGCCTTCCTGTATAAGATGGCATGATACATCTCCTCAAATATGTAGTCCATCACATCAATAGGATCATCATCAGCATCGGGGCCAGCCATGTAAGTCTTGTGGGTGTGATACAACAGGTTTACCAAACCACATCTGATGGCATCATCATTCCCAGCACTAGGGGAAATAGTCTGGCGGAAGATCCTCAACATCAGATTGTAGAGAGGCTTGGGTCCCTTAGACCCCCCCCACAACCCCTTCACTACCATATAAAGGGGCAAGCTTGTCCTTGTTCACCCCAAGAGCAGCTGAGTGCATGCGAACTCCAACATGAGTAGATACCCCCTAAAAATTCTCGAAGATGGCCTCAGCAAAGTCATAGAAAGTGGACGAACAGCGGTGGTCGCCAGTCATCCAAGTCATAGTCCTGGCTTGGTCAGTTTCAAACACAACTGTGGCATAGAACCGCTGCACAAGGGTGATGTTGTAGTCTTCATGTATCTCCATCAAGTTGAACAGCCCCAACTTCTCACTAATCCACAGAGCATCAGAGAAGTAGGGGCTCTTCCTCATCTGCTCAACACTCAAGTACTTCAAGGGGCATACAGGAGATCTATTGAGTACACTGTAAATGTCTTTCATGAAGACAGCTTGCTCCTTCCTCCAATAAAAGGGGTTATCACTAGTGCGAGGCATTTCATAGAAATTGGTCTTCCATAGCTCATGATACTCCTTCTTAGACATGCGAGCCAACGACTGAATGTTGTCATATTTTGCCCTCTTGGCACGTTTCTCTTCCTCAGCCCTTTCCTATTGTCGCTACATATAGGCTGCATCACGGGCTAGCTGTCTGCGGTTGGATGGGGGCACAATGTACTGACCCTCAGACTCATCATAGCGAGGGTCCCCCCTCTTCATCTTGGCCTTGGTGCGAGGAGGACGACGAGAGCTAGACCCTGTGAATAGCAACGAGGGAGGTAGCATGAAGGTAAGTATATATTTCCTATGGAGGCAGCACAGAATCATTGAGACCATGAAAAATGTGTTAGATTCAAACCACACCGGAGTCTCCGTGGTCCACACTGGGGTCTCCGGTCCGCAGTCTCCGGTCTGGAGACTCGGGGGAAGATCAGGGAGGCTCCAATAGGGTTGAATCCAGCAGATCGGGCATGGTAACAATGATAAAGTACTCAGGTGCACGCAAATAAGGAATTCAAATGGTCAAAACTAGTACCAATCCTCATAAACAAGGTAACGGAAGAACCCTAGATGAAAAAGAGGAGGACAGGTACCAGATCTGTCAATGGAGGAGATTCCACCAGTGGGAATCACCAATGGTGGAAAGGAGATGATTGGCCGGCGGCACGGCGGATCCCGGGGGCTTCTTGACCTCCGGGGAGAGAATTTGGGAGAGGAGGCGACGGGGGCAGAGAGGGGAGGACGGCGGTGGGTGAATGAAACTGCTGTTTCAGTTCACCCCGTCCACCCTTAAAGTGGACAGAAACCGCCCAGACCGGAGACTCTAGTCCACACCGGAGACTCCGGTCCTCCTCGACCAAATACTTCCAGGGTGTGTGTATGGGGACATATATTAGATAGAGATGGTTGTCAAGACTGCGAGAGGGCTTGGGTTTAGATGACATACTGTGAAAACTCAAGAAAACCACGGAAAACTCTCCAGATGTTCATCAAAGTACCAAATAAATCTGAGCTAAGAGCCAATTCTTCGAATGAGGAGAGGATGGTGGTCGAAGCCACCATGTAGGAGTTTGTGGCCTGAAACCACGAAGAATTATCCTTGGGTTCATATCCACTACTCATCAATGATGCTCACATATCACGAAGAATTATCCTTGGGTTCATATCAATGATACTAAGAGAGTTGAATTTCTTAATGTTGGCATTATGGGGGGAGGGATAGTCCAATGAATTAGAACTGCACTCCCCCTATTTCCATGCCTACACCTACACCAAATATGGGTTAAGACATAGGTGAGTATGCAAGGTAATCAAGTCAAGCTCCTAGAATCCACGATATTTAGTTCATTCCTCAAATAACAAAACCTTGCTTCATCAAGTGGCTTCGTGAAGATATCCGCAAGTTGGTCTTTGGTTGACACATATGAAATCTCAATATCACCTCGGGCAACATGATCTCTAATGAAGTGATGATGAATCTCAATATGCTTTGTTCTTGTATGGTCCACTGGGTTGTATGCAATCTTGTTGGCACTTTCATTGTCACATAGGAGAGGCACGTTGTCACAATGGGCACCATATTCCTTTAAAGTTTGCCTCATCCATAGCAATTGTGTACACGCACTGGCAGCTACCACATACTCGGCTTTGGCGGTGGAAAGAGATATACAGTTTTGCTTCTTGGAAGACCAACAGACCAAGGACCTCCCAAGGAATTGGCAAGCCCCGGAGGTTGATTTTCTCTCATCCTTGTCACCAGCCCAGTCCGAATCCGTGTACCCACAAAGAGAGAAAGTAGATCCCCTAGGATACCAAATACCATAGTTTGGGGTATGAACCAAATATCGAAAGATTCTCTTGACTGCCATCAAATGGCTTTCTTTAGGAGCCGCTTGATATCTTGCACACACTCCTACACTCAACACAATATTGGGTCTAGATGCACAAAGGTAAAGCAAAGAGCCAATCATGGACCGGTAATACCTTTTGGTCCACATCTTTACCATTTGGGTTTAGTTCAAGATGAGTCTTTGTTGCCATGGGAGTAGGGGCTCCTTTGAGATCTTTCATGTTAAATATTTTGAGCATATCTTGAGTATACTTGGCTTGGTTGAAGAATGTACCACCTCTCACTTGCTTGATCTCAAAACCAAGAAATACTCTCAATTCTCTCATCATACACATCCTGAACCTATCAGTCATTAGCTTAGTGAATTCATCATTAAAAGCTTTGTTAGAAGAGCCAAAGATAATGTCATCTACATAGATTTGGCATACAAAGAGTTCCCCATTGACCCTCTTGGTAAAAAGAGTGGGATAGATTTTCCCAACCTCAAACCCACGATCTAACAACAACACTCTAAGGTGCTCATACCACGTGCGTGGGGCTTGCTTGAGCCCATAGAGAGCCTTATCAAGTTTGTAGACATGGTTTGGAAAGTTGGGATCCTCAAATCCCGGGGGTTGTTTCACATATACCAACTCATGCAATGGACCATTGAGAAATGCACTTTCTACATCCATTTGTTGTAATTTAAAATTATGATGTGCCGCATAAGCAAGAAGGATACGGATGGACTCAAGGTGGGCCACGGGAGCATAAGTATCTGCATAATCAATGCCTTCAATTTGAGAGAACCCTTGTGCAACCAATCTTGCCATGTTCCTTATCACAATTCCATGCTCATCTTGCTTGTTCTTGAAAATCCACTTGGTGCCTATAACATTGCGGCAATCTTTTGGCTTTTCCACTAACGTCCATACTTTGTTTCTCTTAAAGTTGTTGAGCTCTTTGTGCATTGCATCCAACCAATCTGAATCTTCAAGAGCTTCCCATACTTTCTTTGGTTCCACCATAGAAATGTGTGCTTGGTGCTCACCAAAATTCTTCAATTGATCTCGAGTAAATATCCCTCTTCTTCGATATCCAACCACATTCTCAAGAGTGTGGTCTCTTAATTCCAATATTCTATCCATTCTAGCTTGGCGACATGTTTCCATCTCCTTGTTGTTTCTTGGTGGGATCACTTAATCATTTTGGTCCTCTCTTGACCATTAACTTGACCTTGATCATCATTGGAAATATTCTCTTCTATAGGAGGAGAGGATTGACCTTGGTCTTGATTAGTCCCACAACTGGCCAGGTATTCAGCTGTTCCTATGGCCGTTTGTATAGATCTTGCTTGTGTAATGGCCTTAGCACCACCGGACATCCTGCCAAACGGAGACTCAACCACCTCTTGGCTAGAGGCATCTTCTTGATCAATAGGTTGAGGGTCCACAACTTCTCTTTGGCATGGGTCATTGTCCACCTCGACAGTAGCTTGTTGAAGTTGTGAAGATGAGGGCTCCACGTGAGTAGAGCATAGTTCTTCTCGATCCACCATAAGGGGTTCCTCAACAGGGCGGATGAAACCCACACCCATTCTTCCTATGGCATCCTGAGGCATTTCATCATCTACATCACAAACATCAACACGCCCCGCTTGGGGACCATCATATTCTTCAAACACCACACTACAAGATTCTATGACAATTCCTGAGAGTTTGTCATATATTCTATAAGTGTGGGATTCGAGACCATAACCAACAAAAATACCCTCTAATGCTTTGGAATCAAACTTGGATAAACGAATGCTCTTAATGCGATAGAAGCACTTACAACCGAATACTCGGAAGTAAGAAACATTAGGCTTGTTACCGGTAAGAATCTCATATGGAGTCTTGATCAATTCTTTGCGGAGGTAGAGACGGTTTGATGCATGGCATGCGTTGGAGATAGCTTCAACCCAAAAATTGTAAGGAGATTTGAATTCCGCCAACATAGTCCTGGCCATATCAATGAGAGTCCGGTTCTTCCTCTCAGCTACACCATTTTTTTGAGGGGTATATGCAGCGGAATATTGATGTTTTATTCCCTCATCACTAAGAAATCCATTTAATGTGTAGTTCTTGAACTCGGTACCATTGTCACTTCTTATTGTTAATACTGGGACATTGTGTTAACGTTGAGCCATGTTGATGAAGTCGATGAAGTTCTCTTGGGTCTCACTTTTTAACTTGAAGAAATATACCCAGGTGTATCTTGAGTAATCATCAACAATCACCAAACAATATTTCTTCCCACCAAGGCTTGCATGAGACGGGGGACCAAAGAGATCCACATGAAGAAGCTCCAAGATCCTCTTGGACTTGATGTAGTTCTTTGGCTTGTGGGGAGAATCATGCATCTTTCCTTCAACACATGCCCTGCAAAGACGATCTTTTGCAAAGCAAACATTTTCTTTTAGTCCAACAATATGACCATCCTTGCGGAGGCTTTGCAAAGTTCTCATGTTGACATGGGCTAGACGGCGGTGCCATAGCCAACCCACATCGGCCTTTCCGAATAGACACATCGGACCTATAGTGGTTTTCCCGGAGAAGTCCACCACATACAAGTCATCCTCGACGTACCCAATGAAAGAAACCTTTAGAGTCTTGCTCCACAAGAGGATCACAATATCAACATCAATGAAGAAAGCAAAACCCATCTTTCCTAGAGCACAGACTGAAAGTAAATTATAGCCAAGGGTCTCAATAAGCATGACGTCCACGAGAGTGATATCGTGTGCCACCACAACTTTGCCGAAACCCATTACCTTAGACTTTGATTTGTTAGCATATGTCACAGATATTTGATCAACATTTGGTCTCAATTCCTTTACACTAGAAGCGCTTCCGGTCATATGACATGTGCATCCACTATCGAGCACCCATTTTGACCCTCCGGAAGCATAGGTCTACAAAAGATCAAACTAGTTTTTAGGTACCCATTTCTCAATGGGTCCTCTTTTGTTAGCAACAAGGGTCTTGGGAACCCAAATTGACCATGCAATATAACCATCAAAAGGGCCAACATATTGTGCATACACATCACCATAGTAATCACGCATTAAGACATATTGAGGGTTAGCACTGCCCGCAAAGTCATCATGAGACATAGTTTTGCCACTTGTGGTCTTACTTCCCACAATGACCTTGTTCTTTCCTTGAGCGGGCTTGGCCTTCTTCTTCTTGTTATTCTTTTTCTTCTTGGCTTTAGATACAAAGCCTAAGCCTCCTTTTTCACCATTTGACCTTTGCTTGTTTAAGAGGTCATCAATAGACTTGTTTCCTTTGGGAAAGGAAGTCTGAGCTAGCTCCCCTTCAACCTAGCATGTTCTTCAAGAATTTTTGTACAACTAGAGGGAATGAATGTACTAGGTGAGGGAGTATTGATCAATTGAGTTTGATGATTTTCACGAGACTTTGTGAGGGATAAGAGTTCACTTTCCAAGGCCTTGTGAGCCTTGTCAAGTGTCCTAAAGTCCTTGGCAAGTTTTTTATGAACAACATCAAACTCAATCTTATCCTTTTTAGCCTTTTTGTATTTAGCAATAGCATGATCACGTTCCTTGATGAGTTTATTAATAATGAGGTCATTAGCTTCATCAAGGCCCTCTAGTTTAGTTTCAAGAGATATGCTAGTTTCTTGTTCTTCTTCTAGAGCATTACTAAGAGCTTCTACATCAATCATGTGCTCTCTTCCTAATTGGCACCTCTCATCTAGAAGTTCTTGTGTGTGTGAAAGTTGATTTAGGAGATCCACAACATGTTTCTTGTGTTGCCCTTGCAAGTTATTCACAAACACATCAAAAGCAACTAGTACCTTTTTGACCTCAAGAGATAACTCATCATGAAAATCATCATTGATTAAAGAAGTGGGGTGTGATGATGATAATACCTCCATTCCTCTTGCCATAAGGCAAGTGACGTTCTTGTTGGAGATATTCTCATTTGGAGAGGCAAAGAGTGAGAATGAAGGAGTAGAGGTAGTGGCAAGAGCCGCCACACCACCTGGTGTATCCTCTTCTTCCTCATCATCATCATCATCGGAGGAGTACTCTTCATGTGTGATCAAGACAATTTCTCTCGGTTTCTTGTTGGTTGGGTTTCTTTTGATGAAGGGTTTCTTGTATGGAACTTTGGAGGTCTTCTTCAACACAAGTTTACCCCCATTATCTTCTCTTTTCTCATAGGGACAGGCTGCAATGAAGTGATAACGGTCACCACAATTGAAACACGTTCTCAACTTGGACCCATTGTCTCTTCTCCCATTGGGGTTGCTTCTTCGTTGCATTTCGATCTTAGCCTTGGCGGGGTCTTTCCAAAAGTTTCTTGCATAGAAGGCCATGTATTCACCATGGGCAGTCTTGACATCATCTGGGTGGCTCATTGAGGATCTCTCATCACATCCTTCATCTTCATCATACTCCACAACCTTGGCCTTCAAGGCAATATTAACACCACTAGTCATTCCATTGGCACGAGAACAGGCGTCTTTGGCATTCTTGGCAGCAACCTTGAAGGCAGCCATCTCTTGCATCACTTCATTGGATGTCATGAGATGGTAGTTGTGTCTTCCTTGGAGACTCTTCAAGTCAGTAGGCTCGAAGGGCATGAGAGCACTCACATACTTCCTTTTGATCCAAGCGTCATCAATGTGAGAGGCGCCAACATTCCTGAAGGCGGTGGCTATGGATTTGAGTCTTCTATACATGTCTTCATGATCCTCACCATCCTTCATAAAGAAACCTTTGGCCTCATTGCTTAAGGCATCATATCTATTTCTCCTCATACTCTCATTGCCAACAAACAAGTCAATGAGAGCATCCCAAGCTTCCTTGGCGGTGTCGTAGTGCTCAATGTTGGGAAAATCCTTTGGCCCCACCCCAAGTTGGATCATGTGCAAGGCAGTCGCATTGAGTTGGCTATTGACCACTTCTCTTCTTGTCAAGTTGGTTGGATCCTCAATTTTGAGTCCATCTTCGATAATATTCCACAAATCAATGCAAGAGCTGCGCACATGAGATTTCATTAACACTTGGCATTGAGCAAAGGTATGTGCAGCTAACTTAGGTGGGTCTCCTCTATTGTTTATGTGTGGATGAGGGATAGGAGGTTCGGGAGAGTACCATCCGGGAACCGTATGGAACTCTTCCTTCCCATCACCCCTTTTGGTGGCAGAGTTAGTGGAATTATGTTCATCCCCTACCACTTCCTCCAAAGGCTTTGCAAGAGCATTAGCCTTTGGGTTTGGTGTTGTTTCCACTTGAGAGGGAGGAGGTGAGGCTTGCTTATCCGTAACAAGTAGATCAACGAGTTGACGCAATTGTAGGATTTCTTTGCCCAAGGTAGAGCTCAAGCTTGTTTCCAAATTCTTGAGATCTACCATGGTCACCGAATGGCTAGCCTCACTTTCTCCCTCCTCTTGGTTGCCCATCATCTCTTAGGCGGTTAAGCCCGAATAAAGAGCCGAGGCTCTAATACCAATTGAAAGGATCGTATGGGCACCTAGAAGGGGGGTGATTAGGTGGTACTTCAATTTTACTCCTTTTTCAAATTAGGGTTTGACAAGAAAGGTAAATTCTCTAGATTATGCAACTAAGGTGAATTTACCTATATGACACACAAGCACAAACTAAACACTAACTAGATAGGTAAAGTGAGGTAAAGGATAGAAGGAACCAAAGTGGAGCACACGGAGACACAAGGATTTGTTTCCCGTGGTTCCTTCCTTTTGAGGGGAAGTACGTCTACGTTTGGAGAGGGGGTGGTTTCAAACCACCAACGCCACGAGAGGCCTCCCTTGTTCTCCGATGAACCTTACCCCAACGGGTTCGATTCACCTCTTCCACTATATGGCAACCTTTCGAGGTGGAAGCCGGCACCTTTACAACGAGTTCGAGGCACACATCCACAACTTAATTGGAGGCTCCCAAATACAAGCAAGCTGTCAAACAATGAAAGACAAGCTTGTAAGAACCAAATCCAAACCTAGGGTTTCCAATGAAACACTAGAGCATGGGGGCCCTCAAGTGAATGAGGGGGAAATGAAGATCTCTCTTGGTGAAGCTGTAGATCAAGGCCTCCTCCTTCGATTCTCCAAAGATCAACGACTTTGGATGGTTGGATGAAGAGATCTTGTTGATTTGGTGGCTCAAATGGACATGGTGTTCTTGAGGTGAACGAACAGCTGGAACAAGGGGATAAGGTCCCCTATTTATAGCCCTTCGGTCAGCGAACCGTTTTTCTGCCCGTTGAAGAAGAAGCAGACCGGAGACTCCGGTCACCACACCGGAGACTCCGGTCAACCTCCGGACTAGCCTCCGGACCCCTTGATAGAATGACCCAGTGCACTGGGTAGCCAAGTGGACCAGAGACTCTGGTCCCTCTACACCGGAGACTCCGACCTAAGATAGAGACCGGAGACTCCGGACCAGCCTCCGGACCAACCTCCGGACCACCTCACAGACTAACCCAGGCAAGGAAACAGAGGCCACACCGGAGACTCTTGGGGAAACTCCGGACCACACCGGAGACTCCGGTCTGTGAAGACCGGAGACTCCGGTCTGGAATCCCCAAGATTTAAGAGGACATGCATGGAATGATCCACAAACCAATGGTCGTTTTTCCTTTGTAGAATATCAACCTGTAGACAATAGCAAACTGTAAAAAGGGTCTACTAGTTGTTAACGAACACCAAAAGTGATTATGACAGTAAATGTCATTTTAGTCTCCAACCATATCCAGGAACCCTAGCAGCATGATGGGATTCAACTACAGCATGCATTGTATCACCAGTTTGAAAGATGCTGCATCACCACACCCAGTTGGATGTGTGTGTAAGAGTGTGCATCAAGTGTTCTTTTCATAAACCACATGGATACACTAGATGTCATTGCATGTGTGTTCTTTTCAATGTATGTATCATTGTGCATCATTGTGGTTTTGGAAAAGAACACATGCAATGATGCCACTCTATCATGTGGTGTCCAACCATGTCCAAGAACTCTAGTAGCATGATGGGATTCAACTACAACATGTGGTCTATCCCCATTTTGAAAAATGTTGCATCACCACACCCACTTGGGTGTGTGTGTTATCTATGTGCATCATTGTGGTTTTGGAAAAGTACACATGCAATGATGCCACTCCAGCATGAGGTCTCCAACCATGTCCAGGAACCCTATAAGCATGATGGTTTCAACTACATCATGCATTCTATCACCAATTTAAAAGATGCTGCATCACCACACCCACTTGGATGTGTGTGTAAGAGTTTGCATCATTGTGGTTTTTGAAAATAACACATGCAATAATGCCACTCCAGCATGTGTGTTCTTTTCATAAACCACACTAATCCACTTCATGTCATTGCATATGTGTGATTTTCCTAAACGACATGAAACCACTGGCTGTCACTGCATGTGTGTTCTTTTCATAAACCACGCTGATCCACTGGATGCCATTGCATATGTGTGTTCTTTTGCTAAACCACATGGATACACTAGACTTGATTACACGTGTGTTCTTTTCCTAAACCACATGGATCCACTGATGTCATTGCACGTGTGTTCTTTTCATAAACCACATGGATCCACTGGATGTCATTGCATGTTTGTTCTTTTCCTAAACCACATGGATCCACTAGATGTCATTGCATGTGTGTTATTTTCATAAACCACATGGATCCACTAGATGCCAATGCATGTGTGGTCTTTTCATAAACCACATGGATCCACTAGATGTCCTTGCATGTGTGTTCTTTTCATAGACCACATTGACCCACGGATGTCATTGCATGTGTGTTCTTTTCGTAGACCGCATGGGTCCACTTGATGTCATTGCATGTGTGTTCTTTTCCAAAACCACATGGATCCACAAGTTGTCATTGCATGTGTGTTCTTTCCATAAACCACATGGATCCACATGAAAACACACACTCTTGTGGATTGTGTGATGCAACTTCTACCACACTGGTGAAACATGCAATGTGGAAGCTGCTTTCCTATCTGATTTTTGTCTCTGTGACCTAGGTTTAACACACATGGATTCACTAGATGTCATTGCATGGGTTATTTTCCTAGACCACATGGATCCACTATTTGTCATTGCATGTGTGTTCTTTTCAAAAATAACATGAATCCACAAGATGTCATTGCATATGTCTTCTTTTCATAAACCACACTAATCCACTAGATGGCATTGCATGTGTGTTGTTTCCCTAGACCACATGGATCCACTAGATGTCATTGCATGTGTGTTGTTTTCATAAACCACATGGATCCAATAGATGTCATTGCATGTGTGTTGTTTTCATAAACCACATAGATGCACTAGATGTCATTGGATGTGTGTTCTTTTCATAAACCACATCGATCCACTGGATGTCACTGCATGTGTGTTCTTTTCCTAAACCACACGCATTCACTGGATGTCATTGCATATGTGTGTTCTTTTCATAAACCACACTGATCCACTAGATGTCATTCCATATGTGTGGTCTTTTCATAAACCACATTGACACTAGATGTCATTGCATATGTGTGGTCTTTTCATAAACCACATGGATCCACTGTATGTCATGGCATGTGTGTTCTTTTCCTAAACCACACGCATTCACTGGATTTCATTGCATATGTGTGTTCTTTTCATAAACCAGACTGGTCCGCTGGAGGTCATTTGATGTGTGTTCTTTTCCTAAACCACATGGATCCACTAGATGTCATTGCATGTGTGTTCTTTTCATAAACCACACTGATCCACTCGATGTCACTGCATGTGTCTTCTTTTCATAAACCACATGGATCCACTAGATGTCATTGCATATGTGTGTTCTTTTCATAAACCACATGGATCCACTGATGTCATTGCATATGTGTGTTCTTCTCATAAACTACACTGATCCACTATATGTCATTGCATATGTGTGTTCTTTTCATAAACCATATGGATCCACTAATGTCATTGCATGTGTGTTCTTTTCATAAACCACATGGATCCACTAGATGTCATTGCATGTGTGTGTCTATCACTGTGCATCATTGTGGTTCTAGAAAAGAACACATGCACTGACGCCAGTCCAGCATGTGGTGTCCAACCATGTCCAGGAACCCTAGCAGCATGATGGGATTCAACTACATGCATTCTATCACCATTTTGAAAAATGTTGCATCACCACACCCACTTGGGTGTGTGTGTTATCTGTGTACATCATTGTGGTTTTTGAAAAGTACACATGCAATGATGCCACTCCAGAATGAGGTCTCCAACCATGTCCAGGAACCCTAGCAGCATGATGGTTTCAACTACAACATGCATTCTATCACCAGTTTGAAAGATGCTGCATCACCACACCCACTTGGATGTGTGTGTAAGAGTTTGCATCATTGTGGTTTTTGGAAATAACACATGCAACGATGCCACTCCAGCATGTGTCTTCTTTTCATAAACCACACTAATCCACTTCATGTCATTGCATGTGTGTTCTTTTCATAAACCACACTAATCCACTAGATGCCATTGCATGTGTGTTCTTTTCATAAACCACATGGATCCACTAGATGTGATTGCATGTGTGTTGTTTTCAAAAACCACATGGATCCACTAAATGTCATTGTATGCGTCTTCTTTTCATAAACCACATGGATCCACTGGATGTCATTGCATGTGTGTTCTTTTCATGAACCACACAGATCCACATGATGTCATTGCATATGTGTGTTCTTTTCCTAAACCACATGTATCCACTGGATTTGATTACATCTGTGTTCTTTTCCTAAACCTCATGGATCCACTGATGTCATTGCACCTGTGTTCTTTTCATAAACCACATGGATCCAATGGATGACATTGCATGTGTGTTCTTTTCCTAAACCACACACATTCACTGTATGTCATTGCATATGTGTGTTCTTTTCATAAACCACATGGATCCACATGAAAACAAACACTTGTGGATTCTTTGATGCAACTTCTGCCACACTGGTGAAACATGCGATGTGGAAGCTGCTCTCATATCTGCTTTTCGTCTCTATGACCTAGGTTTGACACACATGGATCCACTACATGTCATTGCATGGGTTATTTTCCTACACCACATGGATCCAGTAGATGTCATTGCATGTGTGTTCTTTTCAAAAACCACATGGATCCACAAGATGTCATTGCATGTGTCTTCTTTTCATAAACCACAATAATCCACTAGATGTCATTGCATGTGTGTTCTTTTCATAAACCACATGCATCCACTAGATGTCATTGCATGTGTGTTCTTTTCATAAACCACATGGATCCACTAGATGTCATTCCATGTGTGTTGTTTTCATAAACCACGTAGATCCACTAGATGTCATTGGATGCGTGCTCTTTTCATAAACCACATGGATCCACTGGATGTCATTGCATGTGTGTTCTTTTCCTAAACCACATGCATTCACTGGATGTCATTGCATATGTGTGTTGTTTGCATAAACCACATTGATCCACTAGATGTAATTGCATATGTGTGGTCTTTTCATATACCACATGGATCCACTAGATGACATTGCATATGTGTGTTCTATTCATAAACAAGACTGATCCAATGGATGTCATTCCGTGTGTGTTCTTTTCCTAAACCACATGGATCGACTAGATGTCATTGCATGTGTGTTCTTTTCATAAACCACACTGATCCACTAGATATTGTTGTGTGTGTCTTCTTTCCATAAAGCACATGGATCCAATAGATGTCATTACATATGTGTGTTCTTTTCATAAACCACATGGATCCACTAATGTCATTGCATATGTGTGTTATTTTTGTAAACTACATTGATCCACTATATGTCATTGCATATGTGTGTTCTTTTCATAAACCACATGGATTCACTGATGTCATTGCATATGTGTGTTATTTTTGTAAACTACACTAATCCACTATATGTCATTGCATATGTGTGTTCTTTTCATAAACCACATGGATCCACTAATGTCATTGCATGTGTGTACTTTTCATAAACCACCTGGATCCACTAGATGTCATTGCATGTGTGTGTGTATCAGTCTGCATCATTATGGTTTTGGAAAAGAACACATGCAATGATGCCACTCTAGCATGTGGTGTCCAACCATGTCCAGGAACCCTAGCAGCATGATGGGATTAAACTACAGTATGCATTCTATCACCATTTTGAAAAATGTTGCATCACCAGACCCACTTGGGTGTGTGTGTTATCTGTGTGCATCATTATGTTTTTGGAAAAGTATCCATGCAATGATGCCACTCTAGCATGTGGTCTCCAACCATGTCCAGGAACCCTAGTAGCATGATGGGATTCAACTACAACATGCATTATATTACCAGGTTGAATGATGTTGCATCTCCACACCCACTCGACTGTGTGTGTAAGAGTGTGCATCATTGTGATTTTTCAAAATAACACATGCAATGAGGCCACTCCAGCATGTGTGTTCTTTTCATAAACCACACTAATCCACTGCATGTCATTGTATGTGTGTTCTTTTCCTAAACGACATGGATCCACTAGATGTCATTACATGTGTGTTATTTTCATAAACCACACTAATCCACTGGATGTCATTGCATATGTGTGTTCTTTTCCTAAACCACATGGATCCACTAGATTTCATTACATGTGTGTTCTTTTCCTAAACCACATGGATCCTCTGATGTCATTGCATGTGTGTTGTTTTCATAAACCACATGGATCCACTATATGTCATTGCGTGTGTGTTCTTTTCCTAAACAACATGGATCCACTAGATGTCATTGCATGTGTGTTCTTTTTATAAACCACATAGATCCACTAGATGTAATTGCATATGTGTTCTTTTCATAAACCACATGGATCCACTTTATGTCATTGCATGTGTCTTCCTTTCCTAAAGCACATGGATCCATTAGGTGTCATTGCATGTTCGTTCTTTCCATAAACCACACTAATCCACTAGATGTCATTGCACATGTGTGTTCTTTTCATAAACGACACAGATCCACTAGATGTCATTGCATATGTGTGTTCTTTTCAGAAACCACATGGATCCACTAGATGTCAGTGCATGTGTGTTCTTTTCATAAACCACATGGATCCACTAGATATCATTGCATGTGTGTTCTTTTCATAAACCACATGGATCCACTAGATGTCATTGCGTGTGTGTTCTTTTCATAGACCACATTGATCCATTGATGGCATTGCATGTGTGTTCTTTTCATAAACCACATGGGTCCACTAGATTTCATTGCATGTGTGTTCTTTTCCAAAACCACATGGATACACAAGATGTCATTACATGTGTGTTCTTCTCATAAACCACATGAATCCACATGAAAACACACACTCTAGTGGATTCTGTGATGCAACTTCTACCACACTGGTGCAACATGCAATGTGGAAGCTGCTTTCCTATCTGTTTTTGGTCTCTGTGACCTAGGATTGACACACATGGATCCACTAGATGTTATTGCATGGGTTTTTTTCCTAGACCACATGGATCCTCTAGATGTCATTGCATGTGTGTTCTTTTCATGGACCACATGGGTCCATATAGGGACAATGCTAGTGAGTACTTTGAGTGTACTCGCAAACAACCTTAAAATAATAAAAATCAAAGGATATGCAATATATTTGTGGTAGTAGGAGGGCTCCAAGAGAAGTTATTTTCTCAAATAGTTTCTCTTGTATATATAGCATCTATGGATATTTGTTGAAACTTTTGTAAAATAAATTGAAACCTTTTTTAGAAGGTTTGAAAACACTAGGATTGGGTCACCCATTTGTTTCGTCCTTCTGGTCATCCCATGACCAAACCCTTTCCTTCCTTTCCAACCATCCCATGGTCAATCATTTCCAAAGCCATTGCTTTTCTAAAATCCTTTTTGAAAACAAAACCAGCACCGCTCTATAGTAGTTTGTCCAACCCGTCCATAACCATGGACACGTATATTCGAATATATTTACACTCTACAGAGGTTGTACACTTTACCCACACCAACCGAGTACCCTGCCCTGATCCTCACTGATTGTGGGTTGAGTAACCGATCAAGAATCTCATGATGCCACTCTAGTATAGGCCCTACCCTATGAGTTGTTCCTCTCAACACCGGGACGTCGATGCCACAGACCAACCGAAGCGCATTCCGACTCCTCTAGAGTGGGCACTTTCATTGAGAGGATCATAGTATCGCCTGGTCACTAGCATGGGTGATCCTGCTTCCTCCAGGTGACTGCCTAATAGTTGACCCTTTTTGTAAAGTCAAGCCTGGAATTAGAGGGAGATTATCCCTTATAAGAAGTTATGTGAATTCCCACACCAGAGTAGCAAACTTAAAGTCCAGCCCTGTCCAATTCCATAGTAGTGTGGTTACACGGGTTAAGTTGTTATAGCTAAAGCTGCAAAGAACTGGGTGTGTTTTCGTAAACATTTTTCCTCCATCTTTCTTTCAACATCTTTTGTAAAACAAAAACCTTTTTCTTTCTCAAACTTTTCTTGGTAGGTCAAACCTCACCAAGGTTTTGCCATAAACATTTTGTAAAACTTTTTTGGGGGTCTTCCCATCCTCTAGTTTTGCTTCGGCTAAAATAGGGTCTCCAAAGGGTTATGGTGTTATACACATCCACCATTCTAGGGAAAAATAGTTGTCGTCAAGGGGGTTGTACTTAATAGTACACATGTGTAATGGTTTGGAGAAGCCAAGACACTACCCGATATAGATCTTCATAATATAAAACAATGCAGTTTACATAAACAGTAGATAAAACATGCATAAGTAAAATAGTAGGACAAGGCTTATGAGTAAGAAGGTGGCTTGCCTGGGATTAGTAAACTGGCAATATATGTCTGTGGACTTCTTCTTAGAATACAATAATAACCAATAATAATAACCATCTTCTTCTGGTCTCCGATATAATCGCATCTAGCATCGTTATGGATCACATGCAAGGAAACAAGGGCACAATCAATACAAGGCATACAATCACCAATAACATAGAAGAAATAGACATACAACACATTAATTTGTTCAGTAGGTTTTGCTTGATTTGGATCATAGAATTTGGAATTACTTAAAATTCCTTTGTGGAATTTCCTTTAGGCTTTATTTGCCAAAACCACTTAATAAAGGGATTTGGAAGTAAGGGATGGACCTGTATGATATCAATGTGCAAAAATTGTATATGCCGATAGGTATTGTAATAACAAGGCCAACAAAAGTGGGATTTTTCCCCTCCGTGATGGACCTCTATCAAACGTTGTTCCGTCAATGGGCAATTATAAAGGCGGAGTTCGGGTCGATTGTGAATCAAGATCTGTGATGTGAATGACCAAGATGGGATTTTGCCCCTCCGTCTAGAGAGATATTCTCTCGGCCCTCTCGGTAGATATGATTCGGAAAGCATCTCCATGCGCGTCTCGGTTAAGTGTTAACCGAGGCAACCAACGAAGAGTTAGTCGGACGAATCACTTGTCTCGGATCGAGAAAGAGAGTCAGACTATTTAAGGGATGACGATCATTCGCCTATAGTCTGACAAGGTATATCGGGAGGAAAAAGGGACTTAGATGAAAGTCACATTGGAAAGGTATGTCGTCATGACTTATTGGTACATGGGAGTCAGCACGTTCTGCTAGGGGCCGCTACCGACTGATCGATCACGAGTGAGACTCGGAATCATGTTCGGGTTACCATGATCCTGACGGGTCACACACTTAAGAGCGGGAGCAAGTTTGGGTTAGACCCAAACATGAAATCTATTTGGGTTGGACCCAAATAGAGACATGGACTTAGTTAGCAAGTTGAACTTGCAGTGAGTAATATAGGCCTTTTAGTGAATGGGCCACAAGTGAGTGGAGCCCACTTTCACTCCCTATATAAGCTGGGGCGTAGGTGCTTAGAACACAAGCTTAGGTCACTCCATGTGTTGGAAACCCTAGCCCCAGTCCGTCCTGTCGCCGTCGTACCGGACCTAGCAGTCCATCGCCGGCGCTCCTCCTCGTATGTGTGGATACTGGCGGAGGTGCTGTACATTCATCACTTCGACAATCGTGAAGAAAGAACGGATCGTGGATCGTGGAACTGGAACGGATCGCGAGGACTGCACTGCATCAAGCGACGTGCTTCATCAATTCCGCAACTACGCGTCTAGTGGTAATCCTCGTGGCCTTCTACCTGAGCTGGATCTTGGGATCACCGTGTAGGGAAAAAGTTTTGTTTATCTCTACGTGGCCCTTCAATCCCAAGTCACCATAGCCTTTATAATCCTTTAGTTTTTGACTTGTAATATCACTTTATCCTTTTATTAATGATGTTTTGTCACTATGCATAATTATGGCCATTATTGCTCTCTTAGTTGGTCGCTCCCAGTCTTTTGCTAGCCTCCATAACCAAGTATGAGTTCCACTCATGCATCCAACTCCTAAAACCAAGTTATTCCAAAGAGTCCACCATACCTACCTATTAGCATTTGCTATTCCAAGTATATTCACGTTTTTATCTACCTTCCGAATTAAACTTGTTATGAGAAAACTAGTGATTAAAGCTCTCACGAACTTGATGGCACACTTTACTTTTCTTGCCCTTAATAAAATTGAACCATTGCATCCATCTTTGCTGCTTATATGCTTGTGCTTTATAAGTTGAAGTTAGGAGAACCATGTATCATGGGGAACGCTTTCAACATTGCACTTGTACATTGTACCTAGTTGATATCATGTTCTTTTGCTTATGGAGCCCGATAGTGTGAAATAAAAGGGGAACTTGTAAGATCATGGAGTTTGTATTTGTGTTAGAGAAATGCCTGGGCCGCTAGCCTAAGCCATGCCTAATCATGGTGGAAACTTGTAGCATAACCATAATGAGCACTCTATGAAGCATCCTCAATAAAAACCTATGCAAATAGCAAATAAATAGATCGCTGAGATGCTCATTGTCTACTTGCCTTGTCATTTTGATTATGGGATAGCTCCTGTATCATGTGCAAGGGGTACCCCATTGGCGGTTCTCTATGATACATATGTACTTACAATGACAAGAGCTTACTTGTGACTGAAGTTGAGTAGCACGAGGTTCGGTCTTCGTAAGTAAGGGGCATGAGATTTCATCTTATAACTTGTCAAGCATATCCTCTTAGTTGTGTCACTTTAACCTTAATCACCTAAAGATTCTTATGGTAGGGGCAATGAGAGGTAAAAACTAATAAGTACCATAATTTTTGGAAGCTCTTTTATGAAACTTGAATCCCTACTTCCTTCTATGAAGGCCTTTCTTTTGATTTTATGTTGAGTCTCCATCTTCTATCTTTATGCACCTATTGAGAGAGCATAGTGGCCATTCCTAGTTTAATGTGCATTGTCCCAAGACTTGTTGATTGATGCATAACTTTGGTATTGCTTGTTCTTAAACTATTTGTATCTAGTCACCCTTATGAACTTTGAAGGTGTCCTATGCATTTATGTTTTGCTACCCTATTAGGGACAAGCTGAATGACACTATGCTATGTTTTCTATATGTGAAACAAACAAACATCTTTTAATGCATTGTTATTCATAATCTTTGTTTGTGCCTTTTCATGTTGCAACATAGTTGCTATGTCTTATTGTTAGAACTTTATCATTCATGCTATGTTGAAGTACATTGATCCTAGCTTTTAATGTTTTACAAACACATTGATCAAGTTTATGATGGTGCATGTCACCTCAAAAATTATTCTTTCTTTTTATTACTTACCTACTCGAGGACGAGCAGGAGTTAAGCTTGGGATGTTGATACGTTGCTAATGTATCTATAATTTTTGATGTTCCATTCTTGTTTTATATCTACTTTCTTATGTTTTGTTCCAACTATGGAGTACTTTTCGTACACTTTCTTGGAATAACCTATTAACAAGATGCCACACTGCAAGCTGCCTGTTTTCTGCTGTTTTTGGTTCCAGGAAGTCAGAAAAAGAATATTCTCAGAATTGGACGGGACAAAAGCCAAAGTTGATATTTTACCGGAAGACTCACGGAGCCAGAAGACGAGACAGAGAGGGGCCACAGGGGGACCACACCATGTGGTGGCGCGGGTCCACCCTGGCCGCGCCACCTGGTGGTGTGGGCCGTCTGACCACCCATCGACCTTGCCTTTTCGCCTATAAGATGCCTCCCGATGCAAAAACCCTATGTAGTCCAGCCTTCAGCCACGAAAAGTTCCGCAGCGCCGCCGCCACCGAAGGGGAGATTCGGGGGACAGAAAGTCCCTATTCTGGCACCCTGCCGGGATTGGGAAGTGCCCCTGGAGCCATCTCCACCAATCTCCACCACTATCTCCATCGCCGTTGCTGATTCCCACGAGGAGGAGGGAGTAGTTCTCTCTCGAGGCTAAGGGTTCTACCGGTAGCTATGTGTTCATCTCTCTCTCTATGCATGATCATATTGTGATCATGAGCTTTGTAATCAAGTAGATCTACTTTGCTACTCAAGTGCTTTAATAGATCTCTGCTCTCCCCATGTGTGTGAAGTTGATAGTCTGCACACCATGGTGGCACTTAGGCTAGAGATTACAATTACTTGTTATGGGTTATATTTGGAGTTGGATATCTCTATAAAATTGTGGTGTTTGTTGGAACCATCTAGTACTCAAGGTGACAGTGTGGGGTTATCTAGATGGGAAAGGCTTACTTTAAGGTGTGTTGTTATAGCCCTACCATGGATTAGAGTGTCCAACCAGAGAGTAGTTCATAGTAGTATCATAGAGAGAAGATATTTATATGAGAGTGTTTACTAGTGAAAGTATGTCAACACCCGGATTTTTAATCCCACATGCCCGTTATGCCATACCTCGCAATCTAGGATTACCATTTTTGCGAGACATAACAGATTGGATATCATAGTACATCATCCATTACAAACCATACATAAGGTCTTACACAAATAAGGATCTCATCATCCAGTCTTAATACAACAAACATCAGAATAAAAGATAAGCGTAGCGGTGGGGTCCATCTTCAGGGGCACAGGCAATGCTGACGAAGGCAGATAGTCCTACTTATCATAGCCGTCCTGCTTCCCATCATCTTGGTAGTCTCCTTCATAGTCTGGCCATGAGAATAGCCAGGAACAAAAGCCATGAGTACTCCTTAAGTACTCGCAAACTACCACTAACAAGTAAAATAGTTCTAAGTTAAAGTGCTAACTCTAAGTTTAACTATAAAGTTAAGTTTGAAACCTAAGCTGAGTTCAGAAGAAAATAAAGATAAAATAAAGTTCCAGAATCACTTAAGTTGGGAAGCTATTGTCATAAACACAACCCTGTTGTGTTCAAGTCAAGATTCATCATTTCATAACATTTTGGAAAACATCTGACAACAAAACTATATGGCCATTCCAACTGTCCATCACTGCGGACACGGCTATTCGAATAGTTTGACACTCTGCAGAGGTAGTACACTTTCACCACAAGATTCGATACATTTGTCAGGGATAACTCTGAATCATCATACTTAGTATGCAGATAATCAAACATAACCTTTTCTTTACACACCCTAGTATAAGCACCTCTCCTATGAGCATGGCCTCCCAACCATGACTATCTGTCATCTTGGGCACTGCATAGGAGGACAACATTGAGAGGTAGCCTCAGCTCAAACCTCTCCCATGAGGGAACTAATACTAATGCATATAAACTTCCAGCTAAGCCTTACCCAATTCAGGTAGTGTGGTTGTACGGTAAATTTGGAATGGTATCGAATCCGAATCCAACCATCAGTTTTATAAAAGGGTTAAGGCTCATGCCTCAACATTTTCACCATCATAAACCATTTGTATTTCTCAACACATGTCAAAACATCTCAATAGAATGACTCATCATTCCAAGGTTTTCATAATTCATTTTCACCAAGGATTCCCATCTATAGTGACTCAAGTTTTTAGCGGCTCTAAACTACTAAGTTAAGAGTGTTCACAAAGGTGGAAATGATGGGATCAATATCATGCCATAGAAGGACATCTAAGGTTTATCTAAATAGGCCAAGTTTTATACTCTTTATCCTACCTTTAAAACAAGTAAGGACTTTGTGTAAAGTAAAGGGAGTAAAGCTTGGAAAATAATACTTGAGGTAAGTAATAGTCAAAGTGGTATAACCAAAGCATGCCCAATGCATTTTCTTAGATTATCTTGCTTGCAAGGGTTAACTTGCATTGTTAATGGTGGCTTGCCTTGTGCAGTGCAGTGGTTGAAGTTTTCTTCTTCTTCTTCTTGGTAGAACTCCTCCTCGAAAGCTTGGTCGGTACTATCGTCTATAAATACATACGGATTACACAATCACCAAACAATAGTTAACTAGTCTAATTAGCACTCTAAGGCACACATTGGATGATCTATTATCATCACAAGCATCACAAGTTTTATTAAACAGTTTCATTCTTTTTTATTCTAGAAAAGTAATTTCTACTCATAAAAAAATTAACTAAGATTTAATATTCCCCACTTAAAATATGGGATCATGTGAACACATGTCATCACCACATATTCTAACATGTCGGAAAGTGATTAAAGGGTTGGATCACAATTACTTTGGTTTTAGTTCATTATTTAATGATTTAAAGTGACTAGAAATGCCTATATAGCATTATTTCGGTACTAGTCCAAAGTCACTTCATGTAAACCTTAATATCATTACATATTCATATAGATATGGTGAAATGTGATTTTTGAGAGTTGGAATCAACTCAAAAGCTATCATGGTTGAATTTTGAAAAATGTTGCAAGGTGCAAATGCTTCTGTTTTGTTATTTTTACTAAGAGAGATTTCTAACTCTAATTGAATTAAATCCAACGGTCTTAGGTAGATCTTTTCAGAAGCATTCTATCAAAATTGCAATCATTCCATTTGGATTTATAAATCTCTCTGAATTGAATTTCAAACTAGTGGACAGAACTAGGTTAAGCTAAAAAGAAAATCCTAATTCAAACTAACTGGGTTGCGCGGGAAAGCTAATGGGCCGGCCTAGTGCCACTACACGGCGCGGGTCTCAGCTGACAGGGGGGTCCACCGGTCAGTGGCTTATAACGCGAGAAGCAGTACGGGGCGATATGGGTCGCTGGATTAGAACGAGGATCAATGGTTGGGGATCGTCGTCGACGACGAACTGGTTGCCGGCGAACTCTAACCCTAGCTGCTCGGTGGGGGTGCTCAGGGGGCGTACCAGGGCTCCAGCGACGACGGCGAGGCGGGCAAATGAACTGGTCGTCGACAGCTAGGTCAGGGACGGTCGAGGCAACTCCGGGGGTGGTCGCAATTAGCGGCCCCCTTCTCCTCTAGAGGCGGCCTGCTCCGGTGCAATTCCGGCGAAGGCTGCTCGCCTTGCTCCGGCTAGAGGTGGGGAACGGTCAGTGAGGTGAGGGGAGGTGAGTGGTGTGCTGAAATGGGCTAGGGTGGCCTCTATTTATAGGACGATGACGCGACCGAGAGGGATGGGTGATGACCCACAAGTATAGGGGGTGTATCGCAGTATTTTCGAGGGAAGTGAAACCCAATTTATTGATTCGACACAAGGGGAGCAAAAGAATATTTATAAGCCTTAACAACTGAGTAGTCAATTCAGCTGCACCTGGAAACAATCTTGCTCACAGTAGTTTTATCAGTAGCAACAATTTTGTAGTAGGAATAGTAAAGTAACAGCAGTAGTAAAGCAAAGACAGTAGTAACAAAAGCAGTAAACAGTGGGATTCGAGTGCGGTAGGCATAGGGATGGATGGACGGGCATTGCATGGACAAGACAATTCACATAGCAAACAGAACATAGGGCAATTGCAGATAAGTAAGATAAAGCATCCAAGTACTAGACAATCCTAGGCATGTGTTCCATATATAGTCATACGTGCTCACAATGAGAACTTGCACAACATCTTTTGTCCTGTCAGCCCGTTTGCAGCGAGGCCTCTAGGGAACTACTGGCAATTAAGGTGCTCCTTTTAATAGAGCACAGCCTGATCCGAACTATTGGCGAATGCACTTTGATGGATCAAAGACCAAAACCGGGCTAGGTGTCGGAGTTGTACTCACGTCGCCGAAGAAAGATCTGTTGAAATATGTGCTGCAGATCCACTTCACCGCATCAAACAATGTCGCTGAGTATGAAGCACTTGTGCATGGGCTCAATGTAGCAAAATAAATTGGTATACGTCGGATCATATGCTTTGGCGACTCGGATTTGGTGGTGCAGCAAGTGTCCGGAGTATGGGACGCCCTTGATCCAAACATGGCACTATACAGATTTCGTGTGCAGAAGATTTCTGGTTACTTTGATGGATGCGAATTTCATCATGTACCCCGGGTGGAAAATGAGGCTGCCGACATGCTGTCGAAGCTCGGGTCAACCAGACAAGCAATTCCACCGGGTGTAGCATTAGAGCACCTCAGGAAACCATCCATCAGGCCATCCCCAGAATCCGAGTCAATCTATGTCCCGGAGGACACCGAACCCGGAGCTGTGCCTATGGACGTTGACATAGGAAGTGGTGCGCAAAACCCAGGGACTGCTTCGGCAAACCCGGGAACTGTTTCGCAAGACCCAGGGACTGCTCAGCATGGTCCGGTTGAAGTTATGCCAGTGGATCAGATGGAGATAGACAAGGACGTGTTCCCCATGCGGCCAATACCGGCTTGGGCACTACCTATATTTCAATTCCTGAAGGATGGAACATTACCCACTGAGGAGGTGCTGTCCAGGCAAACACGGAGGAGGGCAAAGGCCTACACGATCATCAATTCCGAGTTATACAAAAGAAGTGTGTCCAATGTCCTCTAGCGGTGTGTTGACCCAGAAGAAGGGCTTGAAATCATCCGAGATATACATCAGGGGGAATGCGGGCATCACGCCTCATCCCGAGCCTTGGTAGCAAAATCTTTCCGACACGGATTCTACTGGCCAAATGCCTTAGAGCAAGCAGAAGATCTGGTGAGAAAATGTAATGGTTGTCAGAGGTACGCTACCAAGACACATATGCCAATGTCGGAACTCAAGACCATCCCAATCACTTGGTTATTTGCCGTATGGTGCTTGGATATGGTTGGCCCGTTCAAACCAGCAAGGGGAAATATGACTCACATTCTGGTAATGGTGGACAAGTTTATGAAGTGGATTGAGGTAAAGCCTATAAGCAAATGTGATGGAGCTACGGCCGTAACGTTCCTAAAAAATATCATCTCGAGGTACGGTTATCCACACAGTATCATAACTGATAATCGCACAAATTTTGCGGAAGGAGCTTTTGCTCGTTTCTGCCGGGATAAGAGGATCCGGCTGGACATAGCTTCGGTAGCCCACCCCGCATCAAACGGACAAGTGGAAAGATCTAACGGATTAGTATTATCCGGGATAATACCCCGGCTCATTGAGCCGCCGCAAAGATCAGCGGCGTGCTGGATAGAAGAACTACCAGCGGTAGTATGGAGTTTAAGAACAACTCCGAATCGATCAACAGGCTATACGCCGTTTTTTCTGGTATATAGGGCAGAAGCTGTATTACCAGCCAACATAGAGCATGATTCGCCTAGAGTCACCCAATACACAGAAGCCGAAGTGCAAGAAGCCCGGCAAAATGATGTTGATCTGCTAGAAGAAGCAAGAGAACTGGCACTGTCCGGATCCGCCATATATCAACAAAATCTCTTACGCTATCACAGCCGGAAAGTGTGCCCCCAGGTCTTTCGGGAAGGCGATCTGGTGCTCCGGTTGGTACAACGTACTACTGGAATGCATAAATTATCCCCCCATGGGAAGGGCATTCATCGTGAGTAAAGCATTGCACAACGATTCTTACTATCTTATAGATGCAAAGCCATAGGAAAACAACAAGGCGGACAGGTCCGGACAGGAATCTAAGCGACCATGGAATATAGCTCTAGTTCGTCCTTTTTACACTTAACTAAAGAGTGTATGTATCCAAGTTATCTCATATGTTGGTATGTATGTCAGCAATGAGCTTGTCAATGAAATGTTGGGACCTCGAGCAGTAACTCGGGGACTGCCTTAATAATGTTTGTTACTTTCTACGCGTCAACTGGAGTAAGTTATTCTACTTAACTCGGATTAGTAGTGTGTGAGCACCAAAAACCCAACTCTTCGACTTGCTACGGTCCAACAAGAATTGGCTTCATGGCAAGCAAGAGAACAAGTTTGGAATTGCGTAGCACATGACAGACGACTAAGGAAAAGAATTTATTCGAGCTGACGTTTATGTTTCGGACTAACCCCGTATTCATTTTCAAATTGTTATACAGTTTTATTTATGAGCTAAGTCTAAAACTTTCCCAGTATTGTTAAGACAAATTTTCAAGCTCAGATTCGTCAGTTGTAAAACCGAATCAAGGTAGACACGATCCGAGCCAAAAGATTGAATGAACAAGAAAACGGGGACTACGCCCAAGTTAATCCGGCATAAGTACTCAGTAGCAAAATATCACATGTGTTTGGAATACCATTCCACCCGGCATACCAGGGATCTCATAAATTTTCAAGTGCTTTTACTTAAGGAGCAGCGGGAGGAAGTTCGGCATCATCGTCGCCCTCTTCAATATCCGAGGCAGTGTCCTCTTCGTCTTCACCCGAATCATGTTCAACGTTCTCAACTTCCTCTTCGCCTGTGACTTCCAGGAAGCTCGGATCCTCAGTCCATTCGTGAATGGGGGCATATTCGATGAGGCTGTGGGCGCAAGCCTGTCGCCGAGCTACCCACTCCGGGTCATCTGTCCATTTGGATCCGGTGCGCAGGCGTGTGAGGAGGCTCAGATCTATCTTCTCATACCACGTCAAAATGTGGTGAAGGATGGTATCGGCTGCAGCACGTCCAGCGGACTCTCGCCAGAGGTCGAGCTGGGTCTCGATTTCCGAAAGTTTTTCAGCGAGGTGTGTGACTCTCTCCGGAGCATCATCGGCGGGCCAGAAGGCGTTGAAGACTCGGACTGAAACATCGCGGAGGTCCTTGCCGTAGTTCTTGATGATTTCCACGCGAGACGACAGGCTGACCAACAGGTCCTCCATGTCAAAGGGAATGATCTCACCCTCAGGAGCGACCGGAGTACCCCTTTCTCGGCGGAAATTGGGGACAGCAGCACTTGCAATAGTGGTCCCCTCTGGAAAGTGGCATGGGAAACAAGGCAAAGGACAAAGCTGAGAAAACAAGACATATGAAGTAACCCGGAGAAATAAGGCGGATAAAGGAAAAGAAATTACGTGAGATGTGACTGTGAATCCGGGTCAATTCCTTGGTGCAAGCATCGCGCCTCTTGTGAAGCTGCTCGAGCTCAGCATTTGCTGACTCAAGTTTGACCTTGGCTTCCTGAAGAAGCTTGTGGTCCTTAGCATTTTGGAGCTTGAGGCGCTCACGTTCTTTGGTGTAGTCCTGGCCAGCCCTTTTTAGCTCGGTTTGGTGCTGCGCCTTCATTTTAGCCATTTCAGCCTTGAGCTTGGCTATCTCATCGTCTTTGGTCCGGAGGAGGGCGAGCTCATCATCTTTCTTCTTTAGTTCGGCTTGGTGCTGCCCTGCTTGTTCGAGAAAATGTAGCATCACGTCAGGCACATGCACACTATCTTCAAGCGATGCTGAAATAGTGCGTTGGCCCGGCAGTGCCGAGGAATGAATGTTTGCCGAGCCAAGGAGGAAAGCCGATGGAAACCACGGTAAAGACAGACAAGAAGGACGTACCCTTGATCTGCTCCAAGTTCTTCCGCATTATCTTGTTTTCAGCTTCCACCCCAGCTGCGGGAACCGAACAATCAGATTAATTCGGCAAACGAAGTTGAAGAAAAATGAGGAAAGGATAAGAAAGAAATTTACCCCTTTTCTCGTACTCCACGATGAGTGCAGCCTGTTTTGCGCGAAGATTCTTGTGCGTATCCAGCAAGCGTTGGAATTCAGCACTCCGGCGGTTGGTGGTCACCTACAAGAAATACAGAAACTGAAGTCAGCCTAGTGCATACTCGAAGCGTACTAAAAATCCGGGCCAAGTGGAACTTAACCCGGCTCTAGGTGTGTGCATGTTCGAAGTGTACTAAAATCCAGGCCAAGTGGAACTTAACCCGGCTCTAGGTGTGTGCATGTTCGAAGTGTACCAAAATCCGGGCCAAGTGGAACTTAACCCGACTCTAGGTGTGTGCATGTTCGAAGTTCTCACGGAGCTACGTTAGTGTTCTAAAAGAGCATCCAGCCGAGTAACAAGTCACTCCCCCGAAGGCTCGGGGACTAATGGTTATTATCTACAGCTTGTCAAGGAGAAGCAACGTACCTCCATCATTCGCCCAGCGAGGTTAATAGCTTTTGCGGCCGTGTTCATCTGAGCGGAAAACTCGGCAGGACCGAACTTTTCCGGGAGATCTGATTCCTGGACTACCTTGGCCTTGTTCTAATTCATAACAAATTCCATCAGGCTCGGGGGGTACCGTTCTCCGGTGGGCATATGGGGCGTCACCAAGCCCTTTGCATGTGCTTCCTTCCTCTCCACCAAGGCAAGGGCAGGGCTGGTGTGCAGAACCAACTGCTGGGCTTCGGTTGGCTCGGCAGGCGCGTCCTTTGCCGCTGATGTCTTCTTGGGGAGCATTGACACAAGGGTGTGCTGCCCAGACTCGACGGCAGTGGGCTTGGTAGCGTCTGGAGCCTTCTTGCCTTTGACTTGCTGGGTAGAGGAAGTTGTAGCAGTGGTTTTCCCCTTAGAAATTGCCGGGGTAGTTCCTTGCCGAGGTTGAGAGGACTCGGAAGATGCAGAGGAACTAGGTGCTGGTACTCTCGCTGCTGGGCTGGGTGCCGGCGCTGAAGTTTTCGCTGCCGGAGTTGGTGCTGATGCCGAGGTTGGAGTGGGTGTTGGTCTGCTTGCTGGTACTGGAATTGGCGCTGGGGCCGAAGTAGCCTCAGTGGCTGCTGGTTGAGGTGTTGTCGAGGCGGTGGATGTCGTTGCTCCGGCTAGGCCGGTCTCCCCCACTCCAAGGTTACCCACCTCTTGCCGAGGTGGAGCTGAACCCGGAGCGGCCGCAGAACCCTCTGGGATAGGGCTCAGCGGGCGTGACTCGTCGTCACGATGGGGAGAAGGGCTAGGTCGGAGAGGTGAAGAGATGCTAGATCCACTTTGAGGGACCTCCACCGAAGCCCTGCAAAATCGAATAACGTCAGAAGAAAAATTACTACGAAGTAAGAAAGAACGAGTTACAGAAGAAAGAAGGACTTATGCATTCGAGGTTTTGGCCGCTTTGGGAATCTCTCCTTCTTCTGGGCCTCCGCGTTGATCTCTGATGCGCTCGACTTTGAACATAGAGCTCGTTGGGAACCCCAAGAGGAGGGTATGATGAGCACAGCAGTAAGTTTTCCGTCAGTTATGAAACCAAGGTTTAATCGAACTAGTAGGAGCAAGGAAACACCCCAAAGGTGTTACTAGCTGAGCTTTGGCAGGGCGCACTACCGGTGCTAGTAGCAACGTGGAGACCTGCACAACACAACCAAAGAACTTTGTCCCCAACTTGCGATGAGGTTGTCAATCTCACCGTGTTTTGTGGAAAACAAAGGATTAAACGTATCGAATGGAAGGAAGTAAAAGTTTGCAGAAAGTAAACACAAAGCAGTAAACAAATGTAGATTGTATGTAAAGAAAAAGGACTGGGATCCATAGTTCACTAGAGGTGGCTCTCCTTAGATAGATAACATGCTGGGTGAACAAATTACAGCGGGGCAATTGACAAACAACGAGAAAGCAATACATGCATATACTAAACATCTTGACTCCTCTGAGACTTCATTGGGCATTACAACATAATACATAAACCGCCATCCAACTGCATCTATGACTAATAACCCACCTTTAGGTTATCATCCGAATCCCCTCCAGTATTAAGTTGCAAGCAACAGATTATTGCTTTACGAACTGCGTGTAAAGGAAACAATACGATTGTTCTATGAACAAAGGATTGTTGTTTTCTCCCTAGTAGCAACAACACATCTAGTACCTTAGAGATTTCTGTCACTTCCCCAGATTACCAGAGGCATGAACCCACTATCGAGCATAAATACTAACTCTTGGAGTTGCTAGCATCTACTTGGCCAAGATAGCTACTAACAAAGGAAAGCATGCAAGATATCAAATAACGAAGACATGATAGAATCAATAATCAATTTGAAATAGCATCTCAATATCCATCGGATCCCCGAAAACACAATATGTATGAATTACAAATAGATGATCTTCATCATGAACGGAGCTCACAAGATCTAAACATGAAAGCACAAAGGAGGAGAAACCAGCCATCTGGCTACTACATGGATCGGTAGTCCAAGGATGAACTACTCACGCATCACACCAGAGGCTTGCATGGTGATGAAGAAGGCCTCCAGGGTGAATTCCCCTCTCCGGCAGGGTTCCGGGAAGAGCTTCAGATCCCTCCCGATCTAGGGATGGAGATGACGACAGCTACAGACTCTTTCGTGGATTCTTGAGCGGGCCCTTAAGGTTTTCGTCCCGAGGGCAATATATGGGCGGAAGGAGAGGCCGAGGGGGTGCCGGGAGCGGCCACACATCCCCCTGGCGCGGGCCAGGCCTGGTCGCGCGGCCAGGTGGTGTGGTGGCTCCCTGGCCCTTCTCCGTCTTGTATTCTGGCACTTGATCACTTCCGGAAAAATAGGCACTTTGGCTTTTGTCCTGTCCAATTCCGAGAATATTCATTTTCTGACTTTCCTGGAATCAAAAACAGCAGAAAATAGGCAGCTGGCACTGTGGCTCTTGTTAATAGGTTAGTCCAAGAAATCATATGAAAAGCACTCCAAAGTTGGAACAAAACACAAGAAAGTGGATAAAACCAAGCATGGAACATCAAAAATTATAGATACATTTGCAATGTATCAACATCCCCAAGCTTAACTCCTGCTCGTCCTCGAGTAGGTAAGTGATAAAAAGAAAGAATAATTTTTGAGGTGACATGCACCATCAAAGACTTGATCAAAGTATTTGCAAAACATTCAAAGCTGGGATCATAGTACTTCAATCATAACATGAAAGACAAAGTTCTAGCAATAAGCAAAGAAACTGTGATGCAACATGAAAAGGCACAAACAAAAGATTCATGAATAACAATGCTTTGCAAGACGTTTGTTTGTTTCACATAAAGAAAACATAGCATAATAGTACTCCGCTTGTCCCTCAATAGAGTAACAAAATATAAATGCATAGGACACCTTCAAAGTTCATAAGAGTGACTAGATAAAATAGTTTAAAACAAGCAATAACAAGTTATGCATCAATCAACTAGTCTTGGGACAATGCACATAGAACTAAGAATGGCCACTATGCTCTCAAAGTAGGTGCATAAAGATAGAAGGTGGAGAATCAATATAATGGTGGAAGAAAAGCCTTTTGTAAAAGGAAGTAGGGATTCAAGTCTCATAAGGAGCTTCCAAAAATTATGGTACTTGTAGCTTTCAGCTCTCATTGCCCCTATCATAAGCATCTTCAAGGTGATTAAGGTTAAAGTGACACAACTAAGAGGATATCCTTGACAAGTTATAAACCGAAATCTCATGCCCCTTACTTACGAAAACCGATCCTCATGCTACTCAACTTCAGTCACGAGTAAGCTCTTGTCATTGTAAGTATATGTGTATCATTAAGACCGCCAACGGGGTACCCCTTGCACATGATATGGGAGCTTTCCCATAATCAAAATGACAAGGCAAGCAGACAATGAGCATCTCAACGATCTTTTTATTTGCTATTTGCATAGGTTTTTATTGAGGATGCTTCATAGAGTGCTCATTATGGTGATGATTCAAGTTTCCACCATGATTAGGCATGTCTTAGGCTAGCGGCCCAGGCGTTTCTCTAACACACATACAAACTCCATGATCTTACAAGTTCCACTTTTATTTCACGCCACCGGGATCCGTAAGCAAAAGAACATAATATCAACGGGGTACAAAGTACAGGTGCAATGTTGAAAGCGTTCCCCATGGTATATGGTTCTGCTAATTTCAACTTATAAAAGCGCAAGCATATACGCAACAAAGAGGGACCCAATGGTTCAAGTTTATTAGAGGCAAAAAAGTAAAGTGTGCCATCAAGTTCGTGAGAGCTTTAATCACTAGTTTTCTCATAACAAGTGGAAGGTAAACAAAAGGATGAATATACTTGGAATAGCATAAGCTAGTAGGTAGGTATGGTGGACTCTTTGGAATAACTTGGTTTAGGGAATTGGATGCATGAGTGGAACTCATACTTTATTGTGGAGGCTAGCAAAAGACTAGGAGCGACAAACTAAGAGAGCAATAATGGCCATAATCATGCAGAGCGACAAAACATCATTGATCAAAGCATAAAGTGATACTACAAGTTCAAAACTAAAGGATCATACATGCTATTGTGACTTGAGATAGTCATAACATGGTGTGAACATGTGCCAAGTCAACCCAAATAAAGCATCAAAGGAGAATACCACTATACTATGCTTTAATATGCTAAAACAACGCATGATTCAGCCAAGGCACATTAAGCAATCTCAATTGTTTATAACAAGTCATGCTACAGCAAAGAATAATAAGCATAAAGCCAAAACAATATCAAGCATGACATGACAAAGCATAGGCCACAGTCAAAAACGAGCTCTTTTTACCACATAAGTATGAACTTTGCTACTCTTTTCCAAACCAAACCAAACTATTTGCAAACCAAATGATGAAAGAGGGGGCCCAACCAATTTATTCAGAAAACTAAGCAAACCAAGCAAACTAAAAACCAAAATGAAAACAAAAAAGAAGACGCTCCAAGAACAACACAACTGTGCATGAACAATAAAAATGAAGCGTTTGGAAGAAACCTGGGATTTTTATTGATGAAGAAGGGGATGCCTTGGGCATCCCCAAGCTTTGATGCTTGTACTTCTTGGATATTTCTTGGGGTGACACGCGTGGCATCCCCACGCTTGAGCTTTAGTCCATCCTTCATCTCAATACCCATTCCTTCCATACACTTGAAAATTTTCTTTCATACAAAACTTCACACGATCTTTATTAGAAACATTAGTGCACCTAAGATAAATAAGTCTCAAGGTTCAGTTATAACACAAAATATACTTCCATTAGAACACTAGCTACTGTAGTACTTCCCTCAAAAAGCTCAATTCCCCAAAAGAACTCAAGAAGGAACCAACAAGAATCAAATGCAGAAAATGGCAGAAATCTGTCAAAACAGACCAGCTGGTAAAGAGGAATTTTTTCGAAGACCTTCTATTTCTCAAATCAAAAGTGTTGAACTAACGAAAGTTAGATAACAACCTAGGGCAGAAGCACAAACAATTACAGCTCAATATGACATACAGAGCTCTCTCACGAATTTTTACGGTGAAGCACAGAAATCTATTTCGGGACAACAACTTTCCCAATCATTACTTCTCTCTCATTAGAGGTTACTCTTGGCACAAAAAGCAAATAAAAAGGATAAGGAGAGGTTATTACAGAGGTAATAACTTTGAAGACTCATCTAAGACTCTTGGTTTATCTCCCAACAAGTACTTTTCTTTAACGCCTTTAAGTTAGGCATAAGAAGCAAAGAAAGAATCAAGTGTTCTCAAATGAAGAAGCATTAAGACCAAATTTCTTGCCCTTACCTCTCTTACTTTTATTCTTAACCTTGGGGAAAATATGATCGTTTGGTGGAGAAGAAAGGTGCATGGTCCCCTTTCCCACATCTATTATTGCTCCAAGGAGTGCTAATACAGACCTTCCAAGTGTAATTTGTCCTTTTCCTTCACATTCAATAACAAGATAATCAATAGAAATCTTTTTCGCAAGGATCTTTGTGAACACTCTTTCAGCTATTCCAAGAGGTAATATGGTAGTATTATTAGTAAGTGATATTTCTTTTCCTCCCTCAATGAGCCCCCAAGTATTCAGAGATTTATAAATATCCTTGGGCATAAGGCAAAATTCGGACATAATATCGCATCGAGCTTGAAAAGTTTCATTGTTCATCTCAATCTTTACTATAGGGAACCACTTTGATGGTTCAAAGCTTATTGAAACATAATCGTGATGTTCCCTAAGCGTATTATAGCAACTCTCTAATCTAGTAATGCTAGCCTCAAGAGTGTCCAACCTAGCAAATATTTTTGCGAAAGAAGTATCAGTTTGGCTAGGCAAGTTGTAAGTGAGGATCAATTTCTTTATAGCATTAATAGCATCATCCTCATTACAATGGAGGAAATCTCCTCCCACAACAGCATATAAAGCATACCTATAGAAAAGAGCAATTCCAAGGTAAAAACTACTAAGGAACAAGCTTTGGATCATTTTAGGCTCAGTTTTTTCATGTAGATCAGAGATTCTAGACCAAGCTTCCTTAAAACTTTCCTCAATTCCTTGTTTAAAAGTGAAAATCATAACCTCGGGTGACATAGTGATTGGAGCAAGGCTAGAAATAGTGACAACTTAGGATAGGAACTAATTTTTTTGTGTTTTCCAAATAAGAAAGAAAACTTGCAAAACTAATTTTTTTGTGTTTTTGATAAAGAAACAAGCAAACAAAGCAAAAAGAAAACTAAGCAAAACAAAAACAAAAAACTAAAGAGATTGGTTATGAGGGACTCCCCTTGTGAAGATGTCCTTGACTCCCCGGCAACGGCGCCAGAAAATATCTTGATGCGCTCGACTTTCAACGTAGAGCTCGTTGGGAACCCCAAGAGGAAGGTATGATGAGCAAAGCAGTAAGTTTTCCCTCAGTTATGAAACCAAGGTTTAATCGAACCAGTAGGAGCAAGGAAACACCCTAAAGGTGTTACTAGCTGAGCTTTGGCAGGGTGCACTACCGGTGCTAGTAGCAACATGGAGACCTGCACAACACAACCACAGAACTTTGTTCCCAACTTGCGATGAGGTTGTCAATCTCACCGCGCTTTGCGGAAAACAAAGGATTAAACGTATCGAATGGAAGGACGTAAAAGTTTGCAGAAAGTAAACGCAAAGCAGTAAACAGTTGTAGATTGTATGTAAAGAAAAAGGATCGGGATCCATAGTTCACTAGAGGTGGCTCTCCTTAGATAGATAACATGCTGGGTGAACAAATTACAGCGGGGCAATTGACAAACACCGAGAAAGCAATACATGCATATACTAAACATCTTGCTCCTCTGAGACTTGATTGGGCATTACAACTGTAGGGGTTCCGCGCATAAAAACAATAAATTTTACTCTACGCCCCTGAACCCCTGAAGCTGCCAGGACCTATATATTAGTAATACAGTAACGGGACGGGATTTTCGCGAACTTACCCTCGAAGAACGAAAAGCGTTGTCAACGATCAGGAGAGCATGGTTGATCTAGACGAGCTGAAGAAGACCTCAAGGTCGTGATGAAGTCCTTGCGCTCCTTCTGGCTCCAACGACTTGAGTGCCTCAAGTGTGACACCTTGTGGGAGTTACACACGTCCGGTGCCTGACGATGACTCCCACTTCCTCAATCAAGCAGCAGTTGCGGAAGTAGAGCTCCCGGATCCGAATCCTGCAGCGCGACGGCGCTTCGCGGTGAAGATGTCTCTTGCTCGCGCAGTCCATACTTGGGACCACGGTCATGACAGAGAGAGGGGGAGAGAGAAAATATTAATTGGAGGTCCTCCCAAAAGTGGGGAGACCTTTATTGATTATTGGGTGTATTCTCTAGGCCAAATACCCCACCTTATATAGGGGGAGGGGAGGTACTACCTCCCCTCAAGTCCCGGGGTGGGACTAAAGGAGAGGAGGGGGTGGGGAGGCCGCCAGCCAGCCCCTAGTGGGCCCCGTGCGGGGGATACGCCCAGCCGGCTATCCCCCTTGCCCCTTCTCCCTCTCTCCTTTCCCTAACGGGCCTTGTCCCTCCGGAAATTGGCCCATTAAGCCTTTTGACCTTTTAATTGATTTTCTCTTTAATAAATAATTATTAATAAATGATTAAATCAATATTTAACATTCATTCACGCATTATCTAATCTCCGTGGCCATGGAACACCTTCCACCTCCACTCCGGACATCCTCCGGACTTACCGAAAACCCTTCCGGTTTCTCCCTTCTTTTCTTCGGTGATCCTACCAATCATATAAACACTCTCTAAGCATCATCAAGCCCTTAAGCGTGATACCCTACGGTTCGGGAACACTCCAGACATGGTCGGGACACTCCCGCACCAATGATCAACAGAGGGACCTGGATGGCCATGTGACCCCTGTGCGTTCCACGAAGATCTTTTGTCGTTTGAACCGGGACAGTTATGTATTATTCCCTTTGTCATTCGATACTTGCATTTCCCTAGATCTGATCAATGACATCTCCATGTCGAGTTCAATCTCGTTACTGAACAATGATATTTGACTTGTTTCGACAAGTGATATCCCCGTGATCTAATCACACGCTGCGCAGCTATTGGATATAACTTCTCTAAGTGGGCCCTTGAGAATCTTCCTGTCACATGGACGGACAAATCCCGCTCTTGACATATATTGCCTCTACGGTTTCCTCCGAATACCTGAACACACCTTTATAACCACCGTTTTACCAGATGGTGTTTGATGCTATCTAAGCACTCTCAGGAGACAGTGATTGATATAGCCTCACGGTCTAAGGAATAATCTACGAGGATCCATTTCTAATCATCGTAACATGAACTTCGTGACATGATCGAATCACGATGTTTAGGTTGGGTATTGGTTCATCATCTCATTCTCAGAATGAGATGACCTCATTTCCAACTGGCTTAAATGCCACATGATCAGGAAACATGATCATCTTTTGATCAATGAACCAGTGACTAGAGTTTCACTGGGAACCCCTGGTTGTTTGTATATCACACGTGTATTGATGTTTCCACTCAATACAGTTATAGCATGATATAAAACTTAATCATAAACTATATGAAATATGATAATAGTCCTTACTACTATTTGTCTCTAGGGTATATTTCCAACTGTCTCCCACTTGCACTAGAGTACAAATACACTAGCCGCATTTGTTCTTAATTATTGGTACCATATAACCGGTACCCTGATCATGCTTGCTCATGGAAGAGGTTGAGTCTTGGTTCTGTACTTTACTGTCCCATATCCTTTGCAACTTACTAATGTCACTTTGATTGACATTAATATTCTATCATCACATGACATCATCTGTGTGTATGCATCGTCACTATGGCAGCAGAACGAGGCCTGATTCCAGGAGCCTACAGTGACGTTAGATCAACCTCGAGGGCTTTCTCATGGGCATTGTGCCCTGGGACACATCATTCTACGTTAAAAGCGAATTAGCCCTGCCATAAGATTATATAACACTTTAGATGGTACCCTTATCTATTATAAATGTATTCATCGAAACACTAGTGCACTATGTGCAACTTTCGATGTTTTGTTCACCTCTCCTCCTACTTGACTTTAATTGGTATCTACAGGAGTTTCCAACATATTTCCGTATAACATAACTCTTTATGCTTTAAGATATGTTATCCTTTATGGATTTGGAAAAACATGTCTATAGTTCTCTGTTAGGCACTACGGACAAAACTCAGCTCAACATTCTGTGATTCAAACTTAATCACTTTCAAACGTTCCTTAATTGGATCACATATTATGCTAAGTTATCATCATGGTTTTCTAAGATAGAACCTATGTCTTAACATAGTGGATGATGATCATCCTTTTTCTTTCTTTTAACCATTGATGTTTAAACTTAATGCTATTCCTAATTTGAGTTTATTAAGGACTAGTTCTTTAATTAACTTCTATCTTGAAACAGCTTTCAGAATCCCTTAAGGAATACTACATAATATCATAATACATCTATCATCAACTTCTACATCTTATAAATCCTTATTTATAAGTATTTGCGCTTTTATCCTTAACTTACTTTTAAGAATTTCTCCTATAATCTCCCACTCAAAATATGTTGCTAACATATTTAGGTATGAGTCAGTACTCTTACTCAAACTATGTTCCTACATATTTGAATTTGAGTCTTATGTTGCTCCTACTTAAAAATATGTCAATCACATATTGTTTCAGGAAGACTTTCATAGCTCCCACTCAATTTTATGCAAATTGCATATCTACTTACTATTTTGAACAACTTCAAAATCCTTTGATAAAATATCAAACATGGAGATTTACTATGAGATACTGGTACTTTACCAAAAAAAATTAAAATCCACTAGACATTTAGCACACATGAATCAAATTCATTTGAATTTGTCCAATACTTGACAAATTGTGCTTTTGTCATTTACCCACTTTTCCTACTATGGCTTTGTAGTCATTTGGGAAAACTCAAGTAACCCCTTTACTTGTGAGATTCAGCAACGAATCGCTTTCTAATCTCAAGGCAATTTTGCTATTAGGATTTCTCATAATTCTAGTTTACCATCATTTCCTTTGTAGTTCGTAGGTATGTCATATTTAAAAAATCATGACAAGTTGTTCACAAATGTCTCCATACAAGATATGGATTTACATTTTGAATCCTACTTCATGTAGTGAAAAACAATAGTGGAGGGGAAAAACACAATGATCAAAATCATTGATTCTTTCCTTCCGTGAAGAGAATCGTTCAGGAATGACGTCTGTTGCGCTTCTCAACACTCTGATGCAGGGTTTTGAATCCTCGTCGTGTTTTTACACTGTTTTCCATTTTCTCATAATTGAGAAACATCACTAGAAGTGAGCTTTCTCAAGAATGCACCAAAATCCAAGCAATACGAATCTTGCTTTCCTTTTGGTTTGAGCTATGGGTTTCGTATTCAAAGTTTCCAATGAATATACTACAAGGACTTATTCGCTATTGTTTTGGTTATATCGAATAACCCCAAAACTTTCACGAATTCAAATGGTTCACTTATTCTAATTGAGTGCTAACTATTTCTAAGCTAATGGTCTCTACATATATACTACAACGATTTATTTGGTGCCTTCTATTCAACCCCCTTTTTGATATCTAATATCATATTGTGATGCTTTGTATTTTGACGTTTCAAAACACTATTGCATTCCACAATGTCTTTTATGCCATTCTTATAAATTTGAACTTTATTACTATTGATCAAATCATAGCAATTGGATTCTCTTTTATATTTATACCCCTTTTATTGATGAAACACTTTGATCAAATCAAATAGTTTCATATTCATGTTTCTTTGGTAAACTTACTTTACACATTTAAACAACCATTTAATGATAATTACCACTGATGTTAAACCATAATACATCGGATATGTATTTACTTTTAACAATTCATTAAACACTTTGTATTCAAGTAATACACGGTGTTCAAGTTATTTTGCCGAATTTAGGCATGATTTATATGTGATAGGAAATCGAATGACTTTCACATATTATCATATAACTTTGAATTCAAACAATGGTTTCATTCATTAATGAAATATCATTAAGTTGGGTATTTTAAACAAGGTATTTTAATGTTTTACAAATGTTCATACATTATCAATTAGTTTCATAACAATAAGGATAATTCACACATAATCAAACAAGATATGAACACGAATAGAAACCATTCATAAAAGTAGAACAACTGTTTGTTACAAACTGATATGAATAATTGTCTCACAAAGTGTGAGACAGACTAAATAAGTTCAAAATCTCTTGATTACATTAATCATCCTGAAACACAAACTAAGTGATAAATGTCGAGGGAGAGTGTCATTGGCCGTCTTCATCATGCTCGCCATCAACACGCAGCGTCACCTCCTATCCAGCAAGCACCTCTCATGTAGAAGGACCTGTTTTAAATAAAACAGAACAAGTATCAAATATACTTAACACTGCAATGTGTTTGCAAGATTATAACATTTATAAAACTGTATATCAAATATATACCTTTGTCATTGACGACCTGAGCGACATCTGGTTCAACCAACACATTCCTGAGATGTGTCATGAACCGGTGGAACTCCATTTCTGTGTCGCCCCTCATTACGCAAGTCCTGACTTGTGCTAGGTAGCTTGGTGGCAGCGACGGCAGCACAGCAGCATTTGCGAAAGAGCCTAAAATCCAGATGTCTAGGAAGTATGCTGGCCTCATGTACACGTCATGCATGTGCTGTAAGTGGCTGTCCAGTGACGAGTTTTCCTCCATCTCAATGGCGAGGAAGTCTCCCATCAACTCATGCTCCCAGATGCGTCTCTCCTCCACGAAATGTGTCCTAAGCTGCAGCATCACCGAACGAGGGTTGACATCACCCACGAAAGGCCACAGCTCGTCCACCATTCCAAAACGCATCACAACTGAAATATAGGAGGCCATCTCACGACGGAGATAGCGGTCTTTCCGCTCCTCTTGGGTCTCAAGGTCTGTGGACGGATCCAGATCCATCCCGTCGAGTATGTAGTCGACCATGTCGTTCTTGCTAAGGAGAACATGGAGACTGGCAACCCAAATGGAGAAGTTCGATCCATCTAATTTGAGATTCTCTCCTTCTAACCATTTAGTTGTCAACACGAAAGAATCCATCTACATTTATAATTGCAAAAGGAATTTAGACTAAGTTTATAATTAAATGAGTTAATAATAACTCCACTCAGAAACACCTATCCCAAGTGAGGGTTCCTAGTGATAACACAACCCCTATCAGCCACATCTCCCCCGATCGTCACGGCCATCAATGTGGGTTCAAGGGTGGACGCTAAACGTCGGTCACATCATTCATGCGACTCGTGCTCGATCTTTCGACCATCCGCGTTCCGAGGCCACGCTTCTCTAGCGTGCTAGGCTTGCCAACTCAAGCTTAGTGTATTCACTGTGGAACATGGCTTACACCCACTGTATGTGAACGTTGATATGTATGACACCTAGGCCTGTCACCCTGGATCGCCTCATACCGAAGAAATTTCTTGGTGGTGCACACTAAGGTGGAACACAATCGTTTGTTATTGTAACAGGGGTCTTCTTATTAGGCTACCGTTGAGTATCTAATACTATCACACAATAAGACATACAAACAATAACATTGAATGTAAATGCTATGTGATATGGTCCTTCACGTTGTGATCTCCATCCATCGTTACCGGGTTCCGGCGCCAGGGGTCGGGCACCGTAGACACCAGGGTACCGGTGTCACTCCGGCGTGGTGGTTCGTCACTACCGTGACTATCTACTACTATGCAACAAAAGGTAATTACTTTACCTTTGCCACAACCATATCACAAAGAAACGCCCCCCTGCGAAACAAAGTTAGACACCTCTACTTTATCTTTGCATGTTTTACGTGGCTAAATGGGCTTTCGCACAAGAACCGTTCTTACCTACGAACTTTCAGCACAACGCTGATCAAGTAGTTGTCTATACTACACCCCTTTCGGGGCCGTCCATTGCAAATGGCATACCAACTAATGCGAGAGAGACAGAGACCCCCCTAAGCCACTTTATACGGTACAAGACGTATGTCAAGCATGCACCAGTCTCATGAATGAACGCGTAAAGTAGGTTGGGGGCCGCTTCATCAAACATTACTGCGGTATACACAAGTACACGTGGGAGGGTAACAACTAAACGATCAACGCCCACACGCTACATCTCGTGTGTTCTACCCGTACTAGCATTACTACGCATAGATCTAGCTCTGATACCACTGTAGGGGTTCCGCGCATAAAAACAATAAATTTTACTCTACGCCCCTGAACCCCTGAATCTGCCAAGACCTATCTATTAGTAATACAGTAACGGGAGGGGCTTTTCGCGAACTTACCCTCGAAGGACGAAAAGCGTTGTCAACGCTCAGGAGAGTGTGGTTGATGTAGACGAGCCGAAGCCGACCTCAAGGTCGTGATGAAGTCCTTGCACTCCTTCTGGCTCAAACGACTTGAGTGCCTCAAGTGTGACACCTCGTGGGAGTTACACACGTCTGATGCCTGACGATGACTCCCGCATCCTCGATCCAGCAGCAGTTGCGGAAGTAGAGCTCCGCGGTGAAGATGTCTCTCGCTCGCGCAGTCCAGACTTGGGACCAAGGTCTCAAGAGACAGAGGGGGAGAGAGAAAATATCAATTGGAGGTCCTCCCAATAGTGGAGAGACCTTTATTGATTATTGGGTGTATTTTCTAGGCCAAATACCCCACCTTATATAGGGGCAGGGGAGGTACTACCTCCCCTCAAGTCCCGGGGTAGGACTAAAGGAGAGGAGGGGGTGGGTAGGCCGCCGGCCAGCTCCTAGTGGGCCCCGCGCGGGGGGCTAGGCCCAGCCGGCCAGCCCTCTTGCCCCTTCTCCCTCTCTCCTTTCCCTAACAGGCCTTCTCCCTCCGGAAATTGGCCCACTAAGCCTTTTGACCTTTTAATTGATTTTCTCTTTATTAAATAATTATGAATAAATGATTAAATCAATATTTAACATTCATTCACACATTATCTAATCTTCGTGGCCATGGAACACCTTGCACCTCCACTCCAGGCATCCTCCGGGCTTACGGAAAACCCTTCCGGTTTTCTCCCTTCTTTTCTTCGGTGATTCTTCCGATCCTATAAACACTCTCTAAGCATCATCAAGCCCTTAAGCGTGATACCCTATGGTTCGGGAATACTCCAGACATGGTCGGGACACTCCCGCACCAAAGATCAACAGATGGACCTGGATGGCCATGTGACCCCTGTGCGTTCCACGAAGATCTTTCGTCGTTTGAACCGGGACAGTTATGTCTTATTCCCTTTGTCATTCGATACTTGCATTGCCCGAGATCTGATCAATGACATCTCCATGTCAAGTTCAATCTCGTTATTGAACAATGCTATTTGACTCGTTCCGACAAGTGATATCTCCGTGATCTAATCACACGTTGCGCAGTTATTGGATATAACTTCTCCGAGTGGGCCCTTGAGTATCTTCCCGTTACATGGACGGACAAATCCCGCTCTTGACATATATTGCCTGTACGGTTTCCTCCGAATACCTGAACACACCTTTATAACCACCATTTTACCAGATGGCGTTTGAAGCTATCTAAGCACTCTCGAGATACAGTGATTGATATAGCCTCACAGTCTAAGGAATAGTCTACGAGGATCCATTTCTAATCATCGTAACTTGAACTTCGTGACATGATCGAATCACGATGTTTAGGTTGGGTATTGGTTCATCATCTCATTCTCAGAATGAGATGACCTCATTTCCAACTGGCATAAATGCCACATGATCAGGAAACATGATCATCTGTTGACCAATGAACCAGTGACTAGAGTTTCACTAGGAACCCCTGGTTGTTTGTATATCACACGTGTATTGATGTTTCCACTCAATACAGTTATAGCATGATATAAAACTTAATCATAAACTATATGAAATATGATAATAGTCCTTACTACTATTTATCTCTAGGGCATATTTCCAACAACAACATAATACATAGACCGCCATCCAACTACATCTATGACTAATAATCCACCTTCAGGTTCATCCGAACCCTGTCTAGTATTAAGTTGCAAGCAACAAATTATTGCTTTACGAACTCCGTGTAAAGTAAGCAATACGACTGTTCTATGAACAAAGGATTGTTGTTTTCTCCCTAGTAGCAACAACACATCTAGTACCATAGAGATTTCTGTCACTTCCCTAGATTACTAGAGGCATGAACCCACTATCGAGCATAAATACTAACTCTTGGAGTTGCTAGCATCTACTTGGCCAAGATAGCTACTAACAACGGAAAGCATGCAAGATCTCAAATAACAAAGACATGATAGAATCAATAATCAATCTGAAATAGCATCTCAATATCCACCGGATCCCCGCAAACACAACATGTATGAATTACAAATAGATGATCTTGATCATGAACGGAGCTCACAAGATCTAAACATGAAAGCACAAAGGAGGAGAAACCAGCCATCTAGCTACTACATGGATCCGTAGTCCAAGGATGAACTACTCACGCATCACACCGGAGGCTTGCGTGGTGACGAAGAAGGCCTCCAGGGTGAATTCCCCTCTCCGGCAGGGTGCCGGGAAGAGCTTCAGATCCCTCCCGATCTAGGGATGGAGATGACGGCGGCTACAGACTCTTTCATGGATTTTTGATCGGGCCCTTAGGGTTTTCGTCCCGAGGGCAATATATAGGTGGAAGGAGAGGCCGAGGGGTGCCGGGAGCGGCCAGGTGGTGTGGTGGCTCCCTAGCCCTTCTCTGTCTCGTATTCTGGCACTTGATCACTTCCGGAAAAATAGGCACTTTGGCTTTTGTCCCGTCCAATTCCGAGAATATTCATTTTCTGACTTTCCTGGAACCAAAAACAGCAGAAAACGGGCAGCTGGCACTGTGGATCTTGTTAATAGGTTAGTCCAAGAAATCATATGAAAAGCACTCCAAAGTTGGAAGAAAACACTAGAAAGTGGATAAAACCATGCATGGAACATCAAAAATTATAGATACATTTGCAATGTATCAATCTCATTAGGTGCATATTTGGCAGGTGACAGAAATCTGTCACGGTATTGCACCACCGTGATTCTGCCTTGCTTCACTTCTCTGAACTCATCCCTCATTCGGGTGACTAGACCCTGCGGCACGTGGGTGTGACTGAACTTGACTTTGAAGGCATCCCATGTCATAACTTGACCATGGTTCATCAGGCGGATACTGTTCCACCAAGCTCTTGCATCTCCTGCCAGATAGTGGGTGGCGAAGAGAACTTTCTCGTTGTCATCAACTCTAGCTACTTCCAAGTTATTCTCCATTGTCTGCAACCAATCATTAGCATCTAATGGGTTTTCTGACGTGCTAAAGATTGGGGGATTTGTATTCTGGAAGTTCTTCAGCTTGGATCCTTGATGGTTCTGATTTCCATGCCCTTGGTTGTTGAGAGCCATCTGGGCGATCTGCTGCAATGCTGCTAAGTTGGCTTGGTGTTCTACCCTGCTTGCTTCTCGGTATGTGATTAGATTCTGCAAGATTTGCAACATTGGGTCTTGCGACAAGATGCTCCCTCCTTGGTTTCCATGAGTCATCTAAAGATTGAGGTAGATACGAGGGTAAGAGGGAAAGTTCTAAGGTTCATGGTTTTGGTTTCAAGCTAAAACTTTGAGTTAGATTAAGGTTTTTCAACTAACTCCATTTCATTCATGCAAGCAACACACGATACAAACACACACCACAACAATCAAAGGAAAACAGATGGTTTGAAAAACCATTCTGCAAGCTACGATATAGTGGGACCGATACATGTCATGCTACGACAGTGCTCTATTGCATCTACTCATCATCGATGAAGTCGGAGTCCTCATCGTCAGTCTAGAAGTCCACGGCATCCTCCTCCAGGAAGTCATCGTCATTACTGAGGTAAGAATCCATGTCTCCCTAGATGTCTTCACCCTCATCTTCTTCCTCCTTGGCTGCAGGCTGAGCTTCCTTCTCCTTGATGGTCTTCTCGAGGTCGGCCACCTTCTTGCGAAGACGAGCGATGGTGCGATCCTTCTTCTCGCGCTAGCGGCGAAGAGACTGGCGATCTTGGATGAGCAGTGCGAAAGTCTGGGCCTTCTGGTCGGCAATGGCACGGTTCTGGTTGGCTCACTCCCTAGCATTGTCCTGCTCCTTCTGACGATCGTACAACAAGAAGTCGAGGTTCTCCACTTGGCGCTTCAGGGCTGGATGACTTCGCATCTCCATCGGCATTCCCATGAATTCACGCCTTGCATAGTGAGCAAAACGGGCTCCTTGGATCTGGTTGACACTGAGGGCACATAGACGTGCGAGAGCTTCATGCATTACCCTGGCTAATCCATCTAGCCAGTTGTTCTCTCTCACGGAGAACTGAATTCTCCCGGATGTTGGTGCTTCGATGCTTCCTCTAAGATCAGCGGTGACTAGCCACTGTAAGTCTCCTCCTAGGGGTCTTGGAAGTTCATCTCCAAGAAACTCCGTATGTGGGCATCCTAGTAACTCCGACAGTGAATCTAGATCCCTCTCGAAGATCAGTTGACCTCCGTTTCCCAACTGGTAGAACTTGCTGAACTGAGACTCCATCTACAAGAATTAAGGATGAGGAAGTTAGTGAAGTGGTCAAGTGTGTCAAATTTGAAGTAGAAATGTAAGAATTTTGAGAGACATGAATTTTTGAGAGAAAGAATGAATTCCCAAGGATAAGAGAGGAAATAGTTTTTCATAAATACTCACTTTGGTTTTGAAACTAAGTTTTTGTTCGGACGTCCATTCTAACTAGGGTCTCCTATGGTCAGGATGGCTCTGATACCAACTTGTCAACACCCGGATTTTTAATCCCCGATGCCCGTTATGCCATACCTCGCAATCCCAGGATTACCATTTTTGCGAAACATAACGGATTGGATATCACAGTACATCATCCATTACAAACCATACATAAGGTCTTACACAAATAAGGATCTCACGATCCAGTCTTAATACAACAAACAGCGGAATAAAAGATAAGCGGGGTCCATCTTTAGGGGCACAGGCAATGCTGACGAAGGCAGATAGTCCTAGTTATCATAGTCGTCCTGCTGGCCATCATCTTGGTAGTCTCCTTCATAGTCTATCCATGAGAATAGCCAGGGACAAAAGCCATGGGTACTTTTTAAGTACTTGCAAACTACCACTAACAAGTAAAATAGTTCTAAGTTAAAGTGCTAACTCTCGGTTTAACTATATAGTTAAGTTTGAAACCTAAGCTGAGTTCAGAAGCAAAGAAAGATAAAATAAAGTTCTAGAATCACTTAAGTTGGGAAGCTATTGTCATAAACACAACCCTGTTGTGGTCAAGTCAAGATTCATCTTTTCATAAGTCATTTTGGAACACATCTGACAACGAAACAGTATGGCCATTCTAACTATCCATAACCGCGGACATGGCTATTTGAATAGTTTGACACTCTGCAGAGGTAGTACACTTTCACCACTAGATTCGATACATCTGTCAGGGATAACCCTGAATCATCATACTTAGTATGCAGATAATCAAACATAACCTTTCCTTTACACACCCTAGTATAAGCACCTCTCCTATGAACATGGCATCCCAACCATGACTATCTGTCATCTTGGGCACTGAATAGGTGGACAACATTGAGAGGTAGCCTCAGCTCAAACCTCTCCCGCGAGGGAACTAATACTAATGCATATTAACTTCTGGCTAAGCCTTTCCCAATTCAGGTAGTGTGGTTGTACGGTAAATTTGGAATGGTATCGCATCCCAATCCAACCATCAGTTTTATAAAAGGGTTATGAATCATTCCTTAACATTTTCACCATCATAAACCATTTGTGTTTCTCAACACATGTCAAAAAATCTCAATAGAATGACTCATCATTCCAAGGTTTTAATAATTCATTTTCACCAAGGATTCCCATCTATAGTGACTCAAGTTTTTAGCGACTCTAAACTACTAAGTTAAGAGTGTTCACTAAGGTGGAAATGATAGGATCAATCTCATGCCATAGAAGGACATCTAAGGTTTATCTAAATATGCCAAGTTTTATACTCTTTATGCTACCTTTAAAACAAGTAAGGACTTTGTGTAAAGTAAAGGGGGTAAAGCTTGGAAAATAATACTTGAGGTAAGTAATAGTCAAAGTGGTATAACAAAAGCATGCCCAATGCAATTTCTTACATTATCTAGCTTGCAAGGGTGAACTTGCATTGTTAATGTTGGCTTGCCTTGTGCAGTGCAGTGGTTGAAGTTTTCTTCTTCTTCTTGCTAAAACTCCTCCTCCTCGAAAGCTTGGTCGGTACTACCGTCTATAAATACATACGGAGTACACAATCACCAAACAATACTTAACTAGTCTAATTAGCACTCTAAGGCACATATTGGATGATCTATTATCATCACAAGCATCACAAGTTTTATTCAACAGTTTCATTCTTTTTTATTCTAGAAAAGTAATTTCTGCTCATAAAGAAATTAACTAAGATTTAATATTCCCCACTTAAAATATGGGATCATGTGGACACATGTCATCACCACATATTCTAACATGTGGGAAAGTGATTTAAGGGTTGGATCACAATTACTTTGGTTTAAGTTCATTATTTAATGATTTAAAGTGACTAGAAATGCCTATATAGCACTATTTTGGTACTAGTCCAATGTCACTGCATGTAAACCTTAATATCATTACATATTCAGATAGATATGGTGAAATGTGATTTTTGAGAGTTGGAATCAACTCAAAAGCTATCATGGTTGAATTTTGAAAAGTGTTGCAAGGTGCAAATGCTTCTGTCTTGTTATTTTTACTAGCAGAGATCTCTAACTCTAATTGAATTAAATCCAACGGGCTTGCCTAGATCTTTTCAGTAGCTTTCTAACAAAATTGGAATCATTCCATTTGGATTTATAAATCTCTCTGAATTGAATTTCAAACTAGTGGACATAACTAGGTTTAAACTAAAAAGAAAAATCCTAATTCAAACTAACTGGGTTGCGCAGGAAAGCTAATGGGCCGGCCTAGTGCCACTACACGGCGTGGGGCTCAGCTGACGGGGGGTCCATTGGTCATTGGCTTATAACGTGCGAAGCGGTACGGGGCGATATGGGTCGTTGGATTAGAACGGGGATCAACGGCTGGGGTATCATTGATTTCTCATCAGGCTCCAGCATTGTGATACGATCCGGGCATCGAGCAGAAGCAGTGAAGTAAAGATTGTAATTCAGCTTCGAATAAAAGCTACACTAATAATTGAGTATCATTCCGTGCACCATCGACAAAGAATACTGTCTACAGTTACAGTTTCATACATGCCATGCCCTATTCACCAAAGAAAAAAATTCCCCCATGCCCATCGACATCATCCAGCAACCAACAATACACCGTGCTTGCCGGCCGGCCGGCCTTGCCGTAAGCTTGCAAACCCCACATATCGAGACACCCAAGGTTATGAATCTCCATATGCGGCTACATGTGTAATAATTCAGTATATTAGTTTGATCCTTCCGAATACACTACCTCTGGATTCGATCTGTGAAGAACCCTTCGTGTCTACTCATCCCATTAGCTGCATGCTTGCAACTGTGATGGACCATACGCTATGACGGCAAGACCGCTGAACAACATAGGGTCAGGAGGAATCTGCAAGCAACTACGGCGTTACCTCTGCTGAATGTCCACGCCACGTACTACCGGCCGGTTCTAGCCGCGAGCCCGCAATGCCGTCGCCACCGAACCATTAGGGCTAGGAATTTCCATTGAACTTTTCAATCTTGCCATGGTTCACTCTGCCAAATGCGATTGCGTCAGCTAAGACTGTGATTCTTAGCCTTGGCAGTTGTCGACCTTCTTCCACGGCAGTACGCAGAACGTCGCCCTAGGCCGCCAGCGTCTAGTTTGTTGCCTCTTCAAGCTGCCCCTCATAGATTTTTCTGTCAAAGTGTACATCGTCAGGTTTTATACTTTGTAGTTCCAATCAATGATTGACGTAGGAACAAACCTAAAAGTTTGTATCTACTTCCAAGTGTGTCATCTTCTCCTCATGAAATCATTAAAGATAAAAACCGATCTGATGGCATGCATGGAAGTGCAGAGCGTTGATTACCTGAGATCATTAGCCAGCGTTCCCGGAGCCAAGTATCGCTTGCCCGGTGAAAAACTGTCGAGGATGGCTGCCGCGTTCAAAATATGCTGCTGAGAACACGCACTATCAATATGAATCAGAGAGGTCGCCATAGGCAGAGGTGACTATCCAAGATGCAACAATTCAATCGGAGCGAAGTCGAGGGACGACAACATGATCACTCGTCCTGCTAGATCGAGCTTTACCATTAGGGGTGATTTTCTGGTTTTTCTTTAGGTATAAGCATGGAAGATATAAAGAACGGAGAGGAGTCTCGCCTCATATGGTTGGGCCAAAGGAGTTTTTATGGGGTTTTCTCCTACTTAATTGTACAGTTACAATTGGATTGATCGGATGGACAAAACTTTGTTAGCCTCTAGGATTAACCTGAGAGCTTCAAGGGCTAACCTCAAAAGCACGATGAGGATCCGGTTTTTTCGATGGAAGTAGTGGTGACATAGGAGGTCACGATTAGATTTTGTTTCCATCGTTCCTAGATTTACGGGATGGAAAGAGAGGAGTCCACCTCATCGTGAGGGTTGAGGTGCGCATATATCATCTGACGGCTATCAGTAAAGCATCTTTACATCCTATGGACCATTTTTTCTTACCATCAGGATTAAGTGGAGCCTCCTATGGTGCCACCAATTAGTAAATATATATATATATATATATATATATATATATATATAAGATATAAGACGTGTGTATGATGGATTTTTTTCCTTCGCTTACGCTACCCTGTTCCGAACATGATAGCGTTGTTCGATGCATCTACCGTCTAATCACGCTGTTGGGACCCACATGTCATCCTCCCGTTATAAGAAACATGTGTATGATAGATTTTTTACCCTTTGTCGCGCCTTTGTGTTCCGAACTTGATAGCGTTGCTCGCTGCATCAGCCATTTATTCAGGCTGGTGGGTCCCTTATGCCAACCTCACATTAGAAGAATCGTGGGTATGATAGAATTTTTCTCTTCTCTAGCGCTACCATATTACGAACTAGATAGCGTTGCTCGACGAATCTACCGTTTGCTCACGCTTCTGGGTCCCCCATTTCAGCCTCTCATTACAAGAAATGTGTGCATGCTGAACTTTTTTCTCGCTCGCGCCTTCATGTTTCTAACTGGAAAGGTTGCCTGATGCAGCGTATGTATAAGATCGCTCTGCTAGGTCCCACATATCAGCCTCTCTGTAAATGAAACGTGCGTATGATGGACTTTTTTTGGCCATGTACGCTGTTTTGACCTTGGTAACTTGCTAGGTCCCAGATGTTAACCACCTCTGTGCAGGAAACGTGTCTATGCTGGGTCCTAGCTGACAGCCTTTATTTGAAAGAAACTTGTGTATGTTGGACTATTTTTTCGGGTCCTAGATGGCAGCCTCAGAGTACAAAAAATCCTCATAAATGACGAATTAAAAAGATTCTGGGCTAACTCAGGGCGGATGCCCTATTCGTCATGGCTTATATTCCATGGGCTCACTCCTAAATTGAATGGGCTATGGTCGGTGCAAGTGGCCACGAAAAGGCCGAATTAAAAGGTATTGGGCTATGCTTGGGACTGGTAGGATAATTTCATGGGCTATGCTTGGACCTGCTGGGTCCGACATGTCAGCTTCTCTATAAGTGCAACGTGTGTATGATGGACTTCTTTTTCGGCCGCGTCCGCTATTTTCACCATGGCAGCTGTGTATGGTCTTACTATTGGCGCCCTTATGTCAGCCACTCTGGCATGTTCTAGCTTATGGGTCCCCGATGTATCCTTGTATATTCTGTCTGGTGGGTCCCTGATGTGAGCCTCTTTGTACAAGTCTTTAATCTTTTTATTCGCCTTAAAACAAACTCCAGGGACGCTGCATGCTGGTGGGTCCGTGATGTCATCCTCACCGTAGTGCGATATTGCTAGAAGAAAAATGTAAACCCAAGATACGATTCGAACAAAAGACCTTCAAATCAAATAAATGTAAACTAATTGCGTTGCCACTACAGCAGAGATATTTATAGAATAAATATCATTAAACTTTTATTAGTACTACAATTCATGTATTAGTCTTCTTAAAAATATTTTGTGTGTCTATGTTTATCTCTTTTAAAATATAAAAGGGCAGCGCTCCTGGCATATCAATTTATAAAATGCCACATAATGGAGTATTTTCTTAAAAACATGGGTAGGAAGATTTTTTATTTTATTTTGAGAGGTGGGGGCAATGCCCAAAAGGACGAATTAAAAAGAGTTTGGCTATTCTACATAGGCTGCTCTATGTGGGTTATACTCCGTAGGCTATGCTCCATGGGCTTCATTCTCAAATTTTAGTGGGTTGTGCTCAGCGGTCCCCTGACCCCTAAAAGGACGAATTAATATGTTCTCGAATATGCTCGATCCTTTCTCAAATTTCACTACGCTATGAGCAGTAGTCCCCTGACCCCGAAAAGACCGAATAAAAATGTTCTGAGCTAAAGAGGGCTCGAATGAGCTACTAGATTTCTTCTCCTGATTAATAAAAATTGCATTATGATGTGCTCGGCCGGATTCGAAACAAAGACCTCAGAGAGGGAGGGGAAAAGCAATAATTCTTTTTGGAAGTATTCATGTGAAAATTCAGTAGTACAGAATAAGGTAGAAAAATTATCAACAGATTCGAAGTTCATATTCAGGAGCACTTGACCAATTCAGCAGCATTTCAAAAGTGACCAATTCAGCAATACAAACAATGAAATACAACAGTAGTACAGAGAGAACCAGTTCTTATTTCAACTCTAAAAACCTTGTCGCGCGATCAGTTTGTCCTTTTCACCAAACACACTCGACCGTTGGAGCAAGAAAAACTGACGATCAAGTCTTCTTTGAGTACCTTGTTCTCAAATCAATACCTATGTGACCCTTGTATGCAACGCAAAATGCCCAAGTCTCATCTAGATTGTGACATGGCCATGTTTGAAAAGAAAAGCAAGACTATCTACTGCCCTTGATTAAAACAAGTACTAGTACATCAGTATTAGTTCCACAAAATACTTTAGTAATAGCAACGACAGAACATTTGAGAGATTCAATAGCTTTCCTGTTTGAAATTCAATAGTAGTACGTAAATAATAAGTTCTTGTTCCATCTCAAAAAACCTTGGCACACGATCAGTTTGCCCTGTTCTCCGAATAGGCTCAATCATAGGAGCAAGCAAAACTGATGATCATGTCTGCTTCTGTGCGAATACCACCTCATTTCGTCAATGCCTGTGTGGCCACCCATATGCAACCCCAAATTCCCAAGACTCATCTAGATAATTGTGACAATTGCTAGGTTCCAAAAAAAGCAAGAAAATCTACTGCACTTGATCTAAACAAGTAACAGTACATCACTATTAGTTCAACAAAATACTTTGGTAATAGCAACGAGTGACAAAGGCAAAGTAAGAGCATCTCTTGCCCTTAACCTAAACAAGTACTACCATTATATAGTAGTACAAAATACTCCGTAGTACAAGAACTAGTACTATACTAGTACTCCCTCCGTTTTAAAATATAAGATGTTTTAGCTTTGTGAAGTTAATGTATCTAGACCACTTTTAGAGTGTAGGTTAAAAAGTGGTCTAGATACATCCACTTCACAAAGCTAAAACATCTTATATTTTGAAACAGAGGGAGTACTACTATGCATCCAAAATCCACCATCCAACTCATAGAGATTCTTAAGCAGGTTAAATAAATATTGTGTCAATTGGGGATTATCCCCTGCGATTGATGCATATTGAGGAATGCAGGCCAGAAATATGAGATGGTTCACTACAGAACATAAAGAAATGTTTTCCTTCAAATGATGCCTGACACCTCCCAGCTCCCAGACGTGGAGGAACTATAGATTGTACGACCCCAAAACCCCACCTCTATTGTCGGGTAATAGGCAGTGATCAGCACATTGTACAAGGGCGATGAGCATGCGTTTGGCCTGACGCACACGACGGATCCGCTGTTGTCGCCCGACTCGCACATGTCAAATAGACGAGCAAACATCGTACCATCATCACCTGATCCGATCTTCTCTACTCTTGATGAGTGCGGTGCCAACACTGGCTAAGAGATGCACCCGGAGTTTCTAAAGGAAGTAAGATTCTACAGACTAAAATGCAACATGCTAAATATTATAAGCAAAAAATGATAAAGTAAATATGAGTAACCTGATTGTGATAAAACATACATAGTACTCCCTCCGTTTCAAATATAAGATGTTTTAACTTTTGTGAAACAAGTGTATCTAGAACCCTTTTAGTATATGGGTTCACTCCGAACTACACACTAAAAAGAGTCTAGATAAAATCGTTTTACAAAAGCTAAAACATCGTTATATATTTTGAAACGGAGAGAGTAGATACGGAGGACATGTGCAAGGCCTTTGTTTCAAAGGAAAAGCTACTTGATCTAAACACGTAGTGCTAGCTCCTAGTACAGAGAGCCATGTTTGAAAGGAAATGCTCGGCCATTGGAGCATGATAAACTAACGATTAATGCTTGTGTGATCCCCATATGGAACCCAAAATGCCCAAGTCTCATCTAGATTGCAACAAGACCATGTTTCAAAAGAAAAGCAAGACTATCTACTGCCCTTGATTTAAACAAGTATAGTACATCAGTATCAGTTCCACAAAATGTTTTAGGAATAGCAACGACAGATCATTTGAGATATTCAGTAGCTTTTCTGCTTGAAATTCAATAGCAGTACAGAGAGAGTCAGTTCTGGTTCCAACTCAAAAAACAGACTCGATCATTGGAGCAAGCAAAACTGACAATCAAGTGACAATGCCTGTGTGACCCCCCATATGCAACCCAAAATTCCCAAGACTCATCTAGATAATTTTGAAAATGCTAACTTTCAAAAGAAAAGCAAGACAAGCTGCTGCACTTGATCTAAGCATGTAACAGTACATCACTATTAGTTAAACAAAATATTTGAGTGATAGCAACAACAGAATAAAGGCAAAGCAAGACCATCTCCTGTCCTTGGCCTAAACAAGGACTACCAGTACAAAATAGTCCAAAGTACAAGAACTAGTGCTATGCTAGTGCTACTCTGTATCCAGAATCCAACCTCCAGTACACGTACGTCTGTGGTATGTAGTGAAAGTGGGATAAAAAAATCTAAGGTAGTAGAATGGTGAATTTGGAATTCTCCCTCGCGATGGATCCGTATTGAGTAATACAGGCCCTAGGTCTGAGAACTTTGATGGTACACCACCATGTAATGTTTTTCCTTCTGCATGATGCAACCGACCGCACTGCTCCCAGGAGTGAAGGAATTGCGCACTACACCCTCCCAAAACCCAGCCTCTAGTGACGGGTGAGAGATGGTAAACTGCACATTGTACAAGGGTGACGAGCACCCCTCTGCCCTGACGCACACAACGGATACGATGATATTGCCCCACTCGAGCATGTCCAATAGCACAGCGAACATCGTACCATCGTCCCCAGATCCGATGTTCTCTAGTCTTGATGAACATCGTACCATCGTCCCCAGAACCTAGGATTTCTAAAAGAAGTAAGAATCGGTGGACTAAATTGCAGCACGCTAAATATACATATATGAAGTTCTTAGGCGCCTAAGATCTAGCACTCCCAAGAAAAAAATACAGAGCCATGTTTCAAATGCTAGATCATCTCCAGCGTTTGATCTAAACAAACTTGAACGACAGATCATCATCAAAAGCATGATGGTCATATTTGTCATATCCCACATTGTGGATGCAAAATGAGTAATCTAGGGTGAACCTCTCATGTTTCTTAATCAGGAAATTACGGTAATCTTTAGTAATCTTGACAGAGGCCGACGATGCGTTGCTCTTTGGCTTAAAAAACAGGCTATCTTCGGCAAACTCCTCTAGGTCCTGTCCAATTATTGAAGGTTTATAAAAGTGCAACTCCACCACGTACGGCGGAAACAAGCACTCCGCCGACCTGACGCACTGGACGGATATGGCGAGGCTATAGTCGAGCATGTAAAATCGCATGGCAAACAATGTACCATCGTTCCCGGATACCACGGTCTCTACTCTCCATGAGCCAGGTGCCAGCAAAGGCTGAGTGATGTACGTGTGTTCCTCGCCGTAGTGGAAACTCTACACTTCAATTGAGTGGGCTTTTTTGAGGTGAGCGAGGAGCGTTGTGGGCAGGGCGGCGAACTCGTATCCAGGCTTAGTGTAGTTGCACGGGCCGTGCGAGCACGCCATCTTGTGGTTGAGGAAGTCATGGAAGGCGACCAATGTCCCGCAACCGTCATTGGGGCATCTACTACTATTTTCGCCAACGATTGACGGCACAACTCCTTGGAGCATGTGGCCAGTTGGACGGTGTTGGTAGTGTCCATACGCATAGCGATTTCTCCAAAGGCGTTGTCACTGACCTTGCTCCATCCACCATACCGAATGTTGAGAATTGAATCCGCCATTGCGTCCGGATGGACTGGGGGCGAGGGCAGATTCAAATATGACTATTGGGGTTTCTTGGAGAAGAGTGATGGACGCCTTCCACAACCGATGCAGCGGGCGGGAAATGGCTAGGAAAATTTAGGAAGTGCGTGCTCGAGAGGAAACAAAATGCGGCTAGCCAGTGTTAGCAAATGGGGATCGCCAGAGATGGGTAAGATGGGAGGCTCTTTGAACGAGGGGTGTTAATTTTGTGTGTTCCCTCGGTAGTCTTCTATAGTGGATCGAGGGCGCCTGCTGGACTTATAGCTAGAGTGCTAGACTAGCAAGATGTCACGTCCTGGCTCAGTATTGTATCATCTCGTCACGTAGACTGTGTTTCAAGAAAGGACGTGAACCCACATTTCTCCCCTCCCTACATAGCGTGCACCGTAGAATCTCTTTTCGCGCACGCGAAGGATTTGAACCCACATGCCGAAATAAAAGGACGTCAATCCTCAAGCCAGCTCACCCAACTCTGATAAATAGGACTACTAAATAAACTTTAATAATAGGTGAAGCTCAAAAAATAATTATAATTTTGAGCCATGTCCATAGAATATCCGTTGTATATTTGGTTCTTGTACTTTTTATCATGTAGTAGTAATCAACCTATTAGCTACCTAATAGTACTCACCATTCTCTAGACAAATGACGAAGAACATTCTAGAATTATTGAGAAGTGTGTTTTAACGTTTGTGCATATCTTTTAGTGTGATAAAGACTATCAATAATATCTTCTAGATGCTAGAATGGATAGAATTAAGATCCAACAGTACTTTATGGACGTAGCTCGAAATTATAATTATTTTTTGGATTCACCTATTATAATTTTATAGAAACTAGTAAAAGGAACATGCCACACACGTATATACTATATGAAATGTGATCAATAAAACATTAAGTTGTTATAAACCAATAGTCTTGTTTGAGAAAAATGCATACATTAAGTCTATAGTAATAACTATCTACACATATTGAGAATACACCCTACTGTGCTATGAATTTGGGGAGGAGGGGGGGTGAAATGATGGTTCTAGAACATGGTGGAATTTGCTCTACGTAGTACTCAACACGAATCTAGTTGCTCTGAACAATTGGATCTAATATCCCAACGGTCAGGATTGGTACTATGCATCCAATTCATAACTGCTCCTTTATAGTAATAGAGAAAAAATGATATGGCATATACTTCTACTATCTGATTCTCACATGCATGGCATGTGCAACTTAGTAATAAGATATTTAACAAAAATAACTTTGAACATCGATCATCGGATATAGATTGATAGATTCCAACATTGCTAATTGTTGGATCTCTTGCAAATTCAAGAAAGAATCTATCGCGCTTACTTGTAGTTCGAATTTGACCTACTTTCTTTAAATCGACATAAAGTTATTTGAGTGCATGGGCATAGTTAGCTAATATATAGGGAAGCTTAAAACATGCTAAGACTAGGGAATTGTATCAAACATGTCTATGTTTTCTGAAAATCGGGTGGTGGCACTTTATTTTTTTGACTGTGTATGTCCCGAAGGAGTGAGATGCTTCAATAATTAACACAACTAGTGCATGTGTACATGTTACACCAAGGACATTACAAAAGTGAAAATTGCATCCAAGTCCATACATTTAACACAAAGGACCCTACAATCAAGCAATTAAAATTAGTAGTCGGGTCCTGCTCCTCCATCATAGAGCTGGGCCATTCTCTTCATAGTAGTAGTAGTAAGTTGCACGTCCATTGCACGTGAAACTCACATAATATACAGAAGCATGACATGTCATTAGTATATAACATTGTAATAGGTACATCTTGAAATATCTATGAATTTGAGCCATGTTTCTAAAGTATGAGTGTTTATTTGGTTCTTGCACTTTATATCATGTAGGAATAAACATTTATTAGCTACCTAATAATTGAAAATTCTAGAACCATGGTCTAGAAAAACAATCGAGAACAGTCTACAATGATGGATAAGTGTGTTTTGTCATTTTTCTACATATATATCTTATCTTATCTTATCTTACCACTATATAGTGTACGGATAACTTTGAATATTGATCGTTGGATCAAGACTCGCGAATCCCAACATTTCCAGACGTTGGATCTTATTTTCCATTCTAGCATCTAGAAGATTTTATTGATAGTCTTCATCACAATGAATGGTATGCACAAAACTCAAAACACACTTCTCCATCATTCTAGAATCTCCTCCCTCGTTTCTCTAGACCATGTTACCCAAATTTTCAAGTTTTAGAGAGTTAATAATCATTGACTTCTAAATGATATACAATGTACAAGAACCAAATATACCCTCATACTTTATAGATGTTGATCAAATTTATATTTTTTTATGCTTTACCTATTAAAATTTTATATAGTGATGATATGTAAGACGTCTATTATCCGAGTCTCACGTGTTGATCAAAAGGGATGTTCCACACACGTATATACTGTATTAAATGTGATTTAACAAATGTTAAGTTGTTTTTACCTAATATTCTTGTTAGAGAAAAAATGCATACATTAAGTCTATTCGTAATAACTATCTACCCATATTGAGAATAACTATCTACCCAAGATTTGGGGGTGGTGAAATGATGGCTCTAGAACATGTTGAGTTTGTTTTAGGTACTATTCAACATGAATTCGGCTGCTCTGAACCATTGGATCTAACAACCCAACTGTCAGGATTGGTGCTATGGATCCAATTCAAAATGCTGCATTGTAGTAGCAGAGAGGATACAGCCTACTATGCTATGAAATTTTTGGGGTGGTGACATGATGGGTCTAGAACATGGTGGAGTTTGCTCTAGGTACTATTCAACACGAATCCAGGTGCTCTGAACCATTGGATCTAATAACCCAACGGTCAAGATTGGTGTTAAGGATCCAATTCAAAACTGCTCCATTATAATAGTAGAGATATGATGTCGATATGGTCATCCTTTGAATAACCTTCATTCCCGATGCTTGGAAAGGAAGAGAAAAATTCCAAAGTTTGAATTCTACTATTTTTTCCCGCCAATGACCGGTTCCTTCCTATGTACACCACTCACACGTCGAAGACACAGCTGAGCCGCCGTACCAAGACACATGTGCGTAGTGATGTGGATGAGGGAGTGCTGAGATGGATGGTGAGGAAGCGACTGAGAGCGAAAAAATAAATTTGTTTTGTTTTGAGTGCACATAAGTCCTGAAATTTACTAGAGTGTGTATGCTGTAAAGGTTGTAGTACCTCATGTCAAGAACCCATCATAATTCTTCTCTAACATCGCACCGCCTTCAAGTGCCCTGTCATGCTGCCCTCCCGCCCTACCTCCCTTTTATTCTCCGAGCTCCTCTTGCTTTTCGTTTTTTCCCCTCATCTCACTAGTACCTCCATCCCAAAGCTTACGGCTTCTTGTTTTGATAAGTCAAGCTACGGAAAGTTTGCCCAAATTTCTAAGAAAATATCAAGAACTATTGTATGATATTAGTAGATACCATGTGAATATATGTTTCATGATGTATACAAGGGTATGTATTTTATACTGTAAATATTAATATATTTTTCTACGAACTTGGTCAAACTTTCCATAGTTTAACATTTCAAAAAAAAATAGGCCTTGAACCTTGGATGCAGGTACTACTAGTGTTTAGTACTCTGTCCTAGAACTTAACTCTTGATATATAGACATCGTGGGTCCCTTCAGATGATGCTAGGAATATTAAAGAGGAATCTACCGCCCTTACTTGTTGTTCAAATTTGACCTAATTTGTTTAAATTGACATAAAGTTATTTAAGTGGGCACGGTTCGCTAGGGAATCTTGAAATGTGCTAAGACTAGGTAATTGTAAGAAAACATGGTCCCCACTTTTTTCGAAAACCGGGTGGCGGTACTTTTATTTTGACTAAGGTATGTCCCGATGGAGCGATATTCTTCAATTAATTAACACTGTAAGTCGATGTGTACATGTTACACCAAGGACCTCAAAAAAATGAAAAATACATCCAAGTCCATACATTTAGCACAAAGGACACTAAAATGAAATGCTTGAAAAGTTTGGTAACATGGTCTATAGAAACGAGGGAGGAGATTCTAGAATGATGGAGAAGTGTGTTTTGAGGTTTGTGCATAGCATTTCATTGTGATGAAGAGTATCAATAGAATCTCCTGGATGCTAGAATCGAAAAGAAGATCCAATGGCTGGAAATGTTGGGATTCATGAGTCTTGATCCAACAATTCATATTTAAATTTTTTCGTACACCATGTAGTGTTAAGATAGTGGTAATGGTAAGACTAGTACTTGCTTAACAAAAGAAAATATGTCACTTTCAGCAAATCTTGTTGAAGAAGATGCACGAATCTACCAGATGCAAGTACTATATCATAAACTATATATGATGTCAATATGGACATGACCTTGGTTGTTCGGGTCAAAACCAGGAATGTTCATACATCGTAGGCCAATACACATTGTGAAGCAGCGAACGCATTTTTTTTGTTTCAAAGGTTTCAAAACACATGTTTCTCATTTTTTTTAGCACTATATAGTGTACGAATAACTTTGAATAGTACCGTTGGATGAAGACGTGAATCTCAACATTGTTAGACATTCGATCTTCATTTTTATTTTAGCATCGAGGAGATACTATTGATAGTCTTTCTGTTCTTATTTACTACTACTAGTAAAAGGCACGTGCCACACACGTATATACTGTATGAAATGTGATTTAACAAAAATTGAGTTGTTATTAACCAATAGTCTTGTTAGATAAAAATTGCATACATTAAGTCTATTAATAATAACTATTTACACATATTGAGAATACAATCTACTGTTTAATGAAATTTTGGGAGTGGTGACATGATGGTTCTAGAACATGGTGGAGTTTGCTCTAGGTACTATTCAATACGAATCTAGCTTCTCTGAACCATTGGATCTAATAGCCCAATGGTCACGATTGGTGCTATGGATCCAATTCAAAACTACTCCATTATCTCTAACTATTATAATGGAGCAGTTTTGAATTGGATAGATAGCACCAATACTTACCGTTGGGCTATAAGATCTAATGGTTCAGAGCAGCTGGATTCATGTTGAACAATACCTAGAGAAAACTCCACCATGTTCTAGAACCATCATACTTTAAGTCTTGTTAGAGAAAAAAATGCATACATTAAGTCTATTAATAATGACTATCTACACATATTAAGAATACAACTTACTACACTATGAAATTTTGGGTGGTGGTTACATGATCTAGAACATGCATGGTGTAGTTTGCTCTAGGTACTATTCAACACAAATGCAGCTACTCTGAACCATTGGATCTAACAGCCCAACAATCAGTATTGGTGCTATGGATCCTATTCAAAACTGCTCCATTATAGTAGTAGAGATATAGTGTACGAATAACTTTGAATATTGACCGTTGGATCAAGACTCGTGAATCCCAACATTTCCAACCGTTGGATCTTCTTTTCCATTCTAGCATCTAGAAGATTCTATTGATAATCTTCATCACAATGAATTCTACGCACAACACTCAAAACACACTTCTCCATCATTCTAGAATCTTCTCCCTCGTTTATCTAGACCATGATATAAAAAAATTCAAGTTTTAGATAATTAAGAATCGTTGACTTCTATATGATATACAAAGTACAAGAACAAAATATACACCCATACTTTATAGATGTTGATCAAATTTATATTTTTTCTGCTTTACCTATTATAATTTTATATATTGATGATATGGCAGACATCTATTATCCCAGTCTCACGGGCAGGGCACGTGCAACTTACTAGTTATATATAGTGTGCGGACAACTTTGAATATTGACAGTTGATTCATGACCCGCGAATCCCAATACTAGTTATTGGATCCTCTAATCCATTCCATCATCTAGAAGCTACTATTTATATTCTTTGTTATCTTATCTTACCATTATATATTGTACGAATAACTTTGAGTATTGACCGTTTGATCAAGACTCGCGAATCCCAACACTGCTATCCGTTGGATCTTCTTTTTTCCATTCTACCGGGTGGTGGTACTTTTTTTGACTAATAAGGTATATGTCCCTACGGAGCGAGATTCTTCAATTAATTAACATGGTAAGTGGATGTGTACATGTTACACCAAGGACCTTTAAAAAATGAAAAATATATCCAAGTTCATACATTTTGCACAAAAGAACCTAAAATCAAATACTTGAAAATTTTGGTAACATGGTTTATAGAAAAGAGGGGGAGATTCAAGAATGATGGAGAAGTGTGTTTTTAGGTTTATGTATATACCATTTCATTGTGATGAAGACTATCAATAGAATATTCTAGATGTTAGAATGGAAAAGAAGATCCAACGGCTGGAAATGTTGGGATTCGTGAGTCTTGATCCAAAAATTAATATTCAATGTTTTTCATACACCATATAGTGTTAAGATAGTGGTAATGGTAAGATTAGTACTTGCTTAACAAAACAAAACAACACACTCCTCACTTTCAGTGGATCTTCTTGAAGAAGATGCACGAATCTACTAGATGCGGGAATTGTATCATGAACTAGACTAGTAAGTTGCATGTGCCTCACACGTGAGACTCAAATAGTAGACGTATTACATATCATCACTATATAAAATTATAATTGGTAAAGCACAATAATGTGGGGCCCCTGGAGTTAGTCGTGGCACATAATCGACAAGTATCAAAGTAAACATCCATTACTTAAGAGGATACATGTCATACCTTACATGCCATTATGGCTATCAAAAATCATTAGGGGAACTTCATCAAGCGTAGAGTCCATGCCTTAACCTACATGCAACTGACTTGGACAAGGTCTTAGCTCGCATAGTCATCAACTTCACCTTCTTCTCAATATCTGACCAAGTTAATAGCCAGAGACAATGCCAGTGAGTACTTTGAATGTACTCGCAAACCACCTTAAGAGAATACTAAGAACAAGAGGATATGCAATATGGATGTGGTAGGAGGAGGGCTCCAAGAGAGGTTCTTTTCTCAAATAGTTTCTCTTGTAGATATAGCATCTACATATCTTTGTTCAAAACTTTTGTAAAAAATTTTGGAAAACTTTTTGAAAAGTTTGGGAAAACACTAGGACTGGGTCACCCATTTGTTTCTTCCTTACAGTCATCACATGACCAAACTCCTTTCCTTCCTTTCCGACCATCACATGGTCAAATCATTTCGAAAGCCTTTGCTTTTCTGAAGTCCGTTTTGAAATCAAAACCACGGACATGGCTATTCGAATAGATTTACACTCTGCAGAGGTTGTACACTTTACCCATAAGATTCGATACATCTGCCGCGGTTCACCGCGAATTTTCATACACCAGTATGTGGGGTTCGGATAATCAAACATAACCCTCGGAAAGTCGACTCCGACACGGGCCCTACCCTATGAGTTGTTCCCCTCAAGACAGGAACGTCTAGATCCACGGATTAACTGGAGCACCCCACTCAGACCTGGATGGGGGCACTTTCAATGAAGGGCTCATAGTTTGCTTGGTCACTCACATTGGGTGAATCTGTTTCCTCCAGGTGACTGTTTGACAGTTGACCCTTTCTGTAAAGGTAAGCCCAGATTTTGAGGGAGATGACCCCCCATACGTAGAAGTGAGAATACCCATATCAGAGTGAACTACTTTGAGTTAAGCCTTGTCCCATTCTAGGGTAATGTGGTTGCATGAATGAGTTGTTATAGCTATGCTGCATAGAACCGGGTGCGTTTTCGTAAACATTTTATCCTCCTCTGTTCCAACATCATTTGTAAAACCAAAACATTTTTCCTTACTCAAACATTTTTCCTTACTCAAACACTTTACCCACACCATCCGGGTACACTACCCTGATCTTCACCGATCGTGGGTCGAGTAACCGGTCAAGACTCTCCGGATGCCCACTCCAATATAAGTTCCTACCCTATGAGTGTTAATCCCCTCAACACCGGGACCTCGGGAGAGGACCAACCAGAGTGCTTATTGCACGTCCCACGTGCACGCTTTCAATGAGGGTCTCATAGTAACGCGTGGAGGCTTGCCGACCCTTCATTCATTCTCTAGGTCAATGGACCTATATCGGAGAAGTCCCACCCTCCCGGAATCCCCAAGCCCCTGTAGTTGTTGCGAGGCAACTTATACCCAAATAGACAAACATCAAATCCAACCCTGTCCCATTCTACAGTAATGTGGTTACACAGGGTTAAGTTGTTATAGCTAGATTGAAGAGAACCAGGTGCATTTTTGTAACCCTTTTTCCTCCGGTTTTCCTCCAGCATTGTGTAAAAAAAAACCTTTTTATTTCTCAACATCTCTTGGGAGGTCCCACCTCACCAAGGTTTTATCATAAAACATTTGGTAAAACTTTTTCCGGGATCTTCCCATCCTCTAACTTTCCTTCAGCTAAAACGGGGTCTCCAAAGGGGTATGGTGTATAACACCATCTACTCTACTAGGGACAATTAGGTACCAACAAGGGGGTTGTACTTAGTAGTACCAAAGTATAATGGTTTAGAGGAGCCAAACCACTACCATATATATGTATATATCAACATATAGTAAAACAATGCAGTTTTTAATAAACAGTAGGTAAAACATGCATAAGTAAAATAATAGGACAAGGCTTATGAGCAAGAAGGTGGCTTGCCTAATGATCAGCAATATGGCAAAGTTTCCCTGGGCTTCTTCTTTAGATAACCAAAAATACCATAGATATCAATAATAATACCCCTTCTTCTACTCTCCGCGATAATCGCAACTATCGTCGTCAGAGAGCACAGATGCAATACAAACAATGTCACAATCAACACCAGGCATACAACCAACAATACAATACAGCAAACAATTGAATAATACAAAATCAAGATTCAGATGGTTTTGAGAGGATTGGTTTTAGAAGATTGAGATGGCCTTGGAGAAGGGAATGAATACCCCTTAGGATTTATAGTATAGCAACTACCTAAGAGATGGATTTTAGGACAAGACCATATTCTGTATGGTACCATTGTAAAAACATGATACCAACAGATAGGTACTGGTAATATGAAGCCAACAAAAGTGGTTTCTCTATTTTATCACTTAGCAAAGATTTATAGTGATTTTTATAGTGAAAAATACTCTAGTTTTAGGAAATAATTCACCAGAAAGATTCTAGAGCTCCAAAAATTATTTCCCTAGGTGGTTCAGTAGGGTTTGATGTACTTGTTCACTGAGAGTTGGAATCAAGTCAAGATAATTACCAGAATGCCCCCAGAAAATTCCCAAAGTCAGTTCTGTACCCAACTTGTCTTTTTTACCAGATTAAATCTACATTAGCTTTTGATTTGATTCCAAGGAAACAAGGTAGGTATTTGGAATACCTTTCTGTAGAAATTGGAATCACCCTTTTCGAGCTGTATAGCTGCTGTAGTGAATTTAGAGGTGAATAAACCATGCAAAGAATAGTTTAATTCACAGAAAAACATTCAGGGCACAATAAATCATGAGCTCCTGGATTTAGTTAGGTATTGGTGTACCACATCACTGGGATTTGGAATTGATTCAATTGCACCTATGGTTTGGTGTAGGTAATTTTCTAAAGTCATAAATGAATTGTTTTTGTTATTTTTACTCAAGATAATCTGCTGTTCACCTTGGCATGAGACCAAGGTCCAATGGTAGGTACAACTAGTACCTTCCAGAGGCAATTGGGTTTACTCCATTTGGAGTTGTACAATTCCTTGAGGAATATAAGGAGTAGAAATTAGTATAAATCATCCCTCTACTTAGTAGAAATTAGATCTGGGCATAATCGGGTATTTTCCATTTTTATTGTGAATTAAAGCAACTGACTAGAAAACAGGTTTAGAAATCTAGAGACAAAAAGAAAACGAAGCAGAGGGCACTGGGCCAGTTTTAGGCTGAACTGGGCCGCGCAGTGGCGAACCGGCCCACCCGGGGCGAGCTGGGCGCGGGAAGATGCTTTGAAAGGTCTGGCCAGTGGGGCCGGCCCTTCAGCGGCCTGGGAGGCCAAAGGGGTATGGGGGACGCCCGAGCCGTCCGATTGAGTTAGGATCAATGGCTCAGGGTCGTCTTCTTCATCTGGCGGCAGCTGGACAGAGGGGAAACCCTAGCTGGGGGTCGGTGGTGCAGGCGAACTCACCTAGGGCGTGGATCCCGGCAGGGCGGGTGACAGGGCGACGCGGAGCTCCATGGAAAGGCCAACGAGGGGCGGAACGACGGGGTTCGACACCACGATGGAGCCCGCACAAGGACGCCCGAAGGGGGCTCGCCGGAGCACACCGGAGAGGCCTCGGGGCTGCATGCATGTCCACGGTGGGGAGCAGGAGAGTACCAGGAGAGGTCTTGAAGCCACGAGGGAGCCCTTGGTGGTGCAGAGAGGGCTCGGAGACGTGGGACTCGAGGGTGAAACTCCGCTCGGGTGCGTCGTCGGTGACGGTGCTCTGAGGTTCCTGTAGTGAAGGGGAGGCACCGGGAGATGGGTCAGCTGCAGGGGAGTAGATCTGAGCAAGAAATAGGGCTCGTAGGAGGCAGGGGTCGAGCTTAAACTTCACCTCTCTAAAGAGGCCGAGAGGGACTCTCTTCCTTCTCCACGGTGAGGGAAGTAGAGGAGAGAGATCTGGAGCTCTCCAGGGAGGTCAGTGGAGTGAGAGGGGAGAAATGAGGGAGCAGGAGTGGATGGAGGGCCTCTAGTCAATTTAAAGGCAAATGGTAGGTTCATGGTGGACATGGCCTATGGAGGGGCTATGGCAGGTCCATGGCCTTGCCATTGGGCATCTAGGGTGGTGGAGAGACACAGGGGTCGTGCAGGGGACAGAGAGAGGGAGGGGTCCTACTGTGGCAAGAGTTTTTGGCACTAGGTGGTTGTCCCACTTTAATCTCTACTTCCAAACACTAGAGGACAAGGGGATTATGGTGCTACAGTGGTATTGCTACAGGGCTGCTCGACCAGGAGGCGAGAAGTGTGTTGTGCAGGCTTGGTGGAGAAGATTTGATATGGTTTGATGGAGTAATAGAGCAAGGTTTTTCTCATACACAAATTTGGCCAAGTTGATGACTATGAAGGAAATTCTTTGAATTGAGCTTGGCAAGATAAGTGAATGGTACTGGTAGATGGTTTAGGTCAGGGTACATATCCAGGATTTATTCGGGATTTTTCAGATGATTTTTAGTGTATTTTTGATCAATTAATCAAATAGAGCAGATATGGTTTCTGGAAGCTCTTTTTATATTTTTACATTGGACAAGGTTGGTTTGTGGTTTGAGATGGTCCCAAATGTGAATACACACTTGGGGGAATTTTCCCAAGATTTATTGAGACACATAATTATTTAAAGTTATTATTATTCCATTTCTGCCATTTAAGAAAATAGGCAAAAAGAAATAATAAAGGATCTTAAAAATATTTTTTTTTGAAGTGGGAAGATGGGGTATGATATATGGACCTCAATTGAGCCAAAATTTGGGGAAGTGTTTTGGCAAAAACCAATCTTTCCTTTATGGAAGGAGTTTTGGAGGTTTTGCCTATTAAAGGAAATTAAATAGTTTTGGTCCATAATAAATAGGGATAATTGTTGATAAATCTTGATGATCAAGGTAGATGGTGTAGGCAAGGTTTATCAAGCATTTTCAACCTTGGGATTGGAGAATCCAAGTTGATTTTGGTGAAATACCTTGGATTAAGGATCTTGGGTGATGTTAATTTCATACACTCAAAACCATGTTGGATCTTGGATCTCAGAGCTCCCCTTGGGGCATGGTACATATGGATGGATAGACCAAGTGATGTATATTGCAATGGTGTTGGGGTTTGAGCTTGGTCCTGCTTGAGATCATCAAGATAGGCTTTCAAAGTTTGAATAAAATAAGCCTAACAAAGCAGATTATCAACTAGCCTTCAAAACCTTGTGGGTTTAAACATCTCAAGGATCCAATTGGATAAAGTGAAGTAGGTAATGATAGAACTATATGAGTAGAACACAACCATGCAAAGATTTGGTCCATGGAAGGTTGGATGGTTGTGTGATCTTATACCAAAGTACGCATGTTGACTAGATTTGCAGGAAAAGTTATTTTCTTGCCTGCAAAACCATCAAGAACAAGTGGGTTGGAGGAGGATATAACCAAGGGAAAGAGTGGTCCTTGGTAGTACTTAGGATGGTTAAAAATATTGTTCATATGCATTTCCAAAAGTGCACAAGGGTTGAGAAAGGGAGGCATTCAAAAAGGTCATGTTGGAAACATATTTCCAGACAGCCAAATTTGGCAGAGTTAGGGTTTTTGACTAGAATGTGGGTGGTGATGATTTTGATGGATGGCAAGGTACCAAAGCATCATCAAGTGGTTGATTTTGAAAAGTAGATGGAGTAGAAAGTATCCTTGCTTGATATTGGTCTTCATTGAGTTGGAAACTTCTAGAATAGATCACTACAGAATTGATCTGGGTAAGGGTTTCAGATGATCACCTAGTAGCTAGGGCTCAGATCTAGATTGTATCCTTGCTTAGGGTGGGATGATTTGGAGACATCTTGATCCTAGTGATGATCTCCTAGAGTAGCTCATACTATCTCCTAAGCAAACAATTCAAACAGCAGATCAAGGCAACTCATCTTATAGTCAAATCAACTACTATTGGGGTTACCACCAAGCTTAGCTTGAGGTAAGGATGGGAATTTTGAAATAGGTTGGAGTTTTAACAAGGTAAGATCCTTGGTATCTCTACCAAGAGTAGAATGTCAAAAGTTTACAAAAAGGTTTTGGTAAATCTATAGGTAAGAATATGGTAGAAGGTTCTATCTTGAAAACATAGGGAGATTATGTTATATAGCTCTCCATAGTTTTGTCAATAGAAGATACTAAAATAGTTTTGGTTACATAAGCATCTTGGCTCAGGTTTTGAAATGCTAGAACATTTGAGAGTATGGAAATTAAGCCAGGACTGTTTTAGGAAGTAGATTTTGTAAACTCGTGTTAAGGTAAGTAGTATATCATCTAATTCACATTCATATGCATAAGCATATCCAAACAACAAGCAAACACTTCAGCATTAAACAAGGAAAAGTTTTTGTTCCCCCTGATTTTTGCATTGTGGACAACTAATCAGGGTTGCTGAAATTGGGATGTTACAGATCTTTCCCCCTTAAAAGAATCTCGTCCCGAGATTCCGGAGAATAGGTTAGGGGATTTTGAGCCGGGTTGATACTAGGTGTCTTACGCGTAATATCTTAAGGTCTCCGTCTTTGAAAGTGGTTACCCTATCGAGCAAGTTGAGCTTCAGTCTTCGGGGATGCACTGAGAGTTGAGCAGAGTCCAGTCTTGATTTTTGAGAGATGACCTTCTTTCCTTTCCGGACTCTATATCATTGAGGGCTTGGACTGGCAGACTCTCTTGATGCTGAAATTCACGGGGTACTCGTCGGAGGATAGAATCTACGGTTGGGAGTACCTTGCTCTAAGGATTCATAGCTCTTCCTTAGGGTCGTAGCGTATCCTAATTGAAGCTTTTAGGGTCGAGACTCCTGAGTTTGCTTCGGCGAAGGGTTATTCTATTGTGTGGGAATGACCCAGTCTTTCCCCCTTAGGATTTGACTAGGTTAGCTCAGAGATAATGCATTCCTTCCTTCTTGTCTTCATTGGTGGCGGTTTTGAAGATTGTCATCCATCTTTTTCCTGTAGTCGAGGTCTTTGGAAAGCGTTCTTGGAGCTATGGCCTATGGGGCTTATATACTACTATTATTCATACTGAGCCTGGTGGAGTCATTGGATTCTCACGTCCTCTAAGCATTAAGGACCTAGGGGTTAGTGGTTCGGCGGTCCTTCGGGTGGGTCTTCAGTTGATGTAGTGGAGGGACTTTGTAGAATCATCAGTTAGTTTCTCATCGATAACTCACGGTTGTTGCTTGGCGGGAGAACTTCTGATCTAGGGACATTTTGTGATGTATCTTCTGGTAGACAGTCCTCTTGAGATTGAGTGGAAAGACACTGTCTTTCCACCTTAGAGCTTTACTAATGTTCCTAGGGAAGGGTTTTGGATCTCCTGTCTTGGAAGGCTGACTTGCTGTTAGCGGAAGGATATATCTCATCTGAATCTTGAGCTGGGATCTTCGAGTGATGCCTTATTTTATCAACGTTTGCGGGGCTGGTTTCCTAAAGAAGCCTTTAGGGTAGTTTGTTCATGGAAATTTAGCGGTTTACGGCTCTTCTTGGTAGAGCTTCGTCAGGGTGGAGGCATCTTGTTTTAGAGAGGTTGTCGTCTCTTGAACACTTGGCGTTGTTTCTGATCGAGGATTGAGTAGACTCGTTGTCTTCTTGCTTCCCAATCATCTGTCTTCAGGGAACTAAAGTATTCTGGCCTTCTGGGCAGGATCATTCCGATAGATTGGGTAGGGTCGACTAGCTTAGTTGGTCTCCTGAGGCGGTCAGGAGCTCTAATACACTAAAGGTTAGTGTGGTTTGGTCTTTACTTCTTGTCTTAGTTGACTTATCGAGTGATTCTTTGTGGATATTGAGAAACCTTAGATGGTTGACTTCCGGCTTCAACGGGATTCTTACTGTAGTGGACTGGGGAACAAGGGAGTGTTGCGCTAGTGACGATTCTTGCAAGGTGAGTTTGACGAGGTATGCCGTCCGGCTGAGGTGAAATCTTCGAGTTGATTCGGACTTCACGATGTCGAACTCCTGGTTCTTGCGATGCCTTTCCTCTCATATACTCTCGATGTTAGTCCGGGTCTTATTACCAACAGCTAACACAGGGTTTTCCTGAGTTACTAGGTGGGTTATCGCTCCTCGAGTCACATTTTTATGGTGGTCAAAGCAAACCAGAACATACCAACAAGGCGAACAGAGCGAGAGAATCGCAATGTCCTCGGCAAACCTCACACATCAAGCAACATAGGAGGCACCTTAGGCAAGCAAACACGGTCAACGTTAGGGACCAAGGAGTTAACTACTCGCGATGTAGGGGAATCCTATGCTTAGGACTATTGACCCTAGCTAATCGTCTTTCTTCAGGTCGGACTCACTATCTTGTAGATGGAGTCTTCGTCATATCTTGGACGCTTCTTTATAGTCAAACCTCGATGTCTTTTTATTGGGAGGATTCTGATGGTAGAGCGATATTGTAGTCTCCTTGTGTTTGCTGGGGGTTGCTTGTCTTCATTTTCTTCTCATTGTCTTCACCGGGTTCTAGATCCTAGTTATTTAAAATCCGGAGGTTTGAAGTTTGGGGACAAGAGTTGGAGTAAACCATTTTCGAAAGCATTTACTTAGAGAAAGAGCAGAAGTAGAACTTTTTGAAATTCATTGAGAAACTAGTTTTCGAAAACCGGGGTTTTCAAGATAAGGTTCCTGTCTAGCGACCATGCTAACTAAGGTTCTCCTATAGTCAGAATGGCTCTGATACCAAGTCTGTGGGGCCCCCGGATTAATCCTCCGAGAGTCCCTGTTATGCATACAACCACGATCCAATGATCAGTTAGTCGTGGCACATAACCGACAAGTATTATTACAGCATCCACGAATATACCGAATTACAAGACTTACATAAATGCCGTTATGGCTACATCAATAATCAACAGTGGACTTCATCAAGCGCAGAGCCCGAGCCATGCCTTAACCTACAGGCAACTGACTGGGAGAACATCCTAGCTCGCATAGACACCATCCTCCTCTTCTTCTTGAAATCTGGCCGAGTTAATAGCCAGGGACAATGCCGATGAGTACTTCGAATGTACTCGCAAACCACCTTAATAGAATAATAATAGTAAGAGGATATGCAATATGGTTGTGGTAGTAGGAGGGCTCCAAGAGGGGTTCTTTTCTCAAATAGTTTCTCTTGTAGATATAGCATCTACATATCTTCGTTGAAAACTTTTGTAAAACGTTTTGGAAACCTTTTGTAAAAGTTTTGAAAACATGAGGACTGGGTCACCCATTTGTTCCCATTTTCAGGTCATCCCACGACCAAACTCCTTCCATACCTCTCTGACCATCCCATGGTCAAAGCAGGTATCTTTCTAGACCATCCCATGGTCAAAACATTTTCCAAAACCATTTTCTTTTCCGAAATCCTTTTTGAAAACAAAACCAGCACCGCTCTAGAGAAGTTTGTCCAACCTGTCCTTAACTGTGAACATGGCTATTCGAATAGATTTACACTCTGCAGAGGTTGTACACTTTACCCACACCATCCGGGTACACTACCCTGATCTTCACCAATCGTGGGTCAAGTAGCCGGTCAAGACTCTCGGGATGCCCACTCCAATATAAGTGCCTACCCTATGAGTGTTAATCCCCTCAACACCAGGACGTTGAGCGAGGACCAACCGGAGCGCTTATTGCACGTCCCATGTGCACACTTTCAATGAGGGGCTCATAGTAACGCGTGGAGGCCTGCTGACCCTTCATTCCTTCTCCAAGTCAATGGACCTATATCGGAAAAGGCCCACCCTCCAGGGATCCACGATCCCCTGTAGTTGTTGCGAGGAAGCTTATACCCGAATAGACAAACATCAAATCCAGCCCTATCCCATTCCAGAGTAATGTGGTTGCACAGGGTTAAGTTGTTATAGCTAGACCGCAGAGAACCAGGTGGATTTTCGTAACCCTTTTTCCTCCGGTTTTCCTCCAGCATTGTGTAAAACAAAACCTTTTTCTTTCTCAACAACTCTTGGGAGGTCCCACATCACCAAGGTTTTATCATAAAACATTTAGTAAAACTTTTTCCGGGGTCTTCCCATCCTCTAACTTTGCTTCGGCTAAAATGGGGTCTCCAAAGGGGTATGTGTAGCACCCCCGGAAAACCACTACTAGAAAATCGCTTGGTGTTTCTGTTTTGTTCATCATCATGACCACATGCTCATGTAATCATGCCACATTGCATTTGAGCATCGTCATGTCATCATGCATGGTTTGCCTAAATTATTTTCTAAAAGCCTATATTTGTTTTCTAAATACCCCCCGTCTTTTATTTCAAATCAAAACCTGGGCTTATTCGGAATATTTTGTTTGTCAAAACTAATCCCAAAATGTTTTGTTTTAACATAAATAAATAATAATAATAATGAAAGAAAACAAGTTTATAAAAGTTTTCGGGGAGGCAGCCTAACCTTTCGGGCCAGGCCACCAACTACCCGGCCCAAAAGAAACCCTAGTCTAAACCCACCTAACCAAACCCTTGTCATATCCCACCCAGCCGCCGCCGCACAGACCCGCACCCGCACGCGGAACACGCACCGACACGCCCTAGGCCCTGTCACGTACACATGCCCCCACCGCCTAGCGGTACACCGTGGCACGCTCTTGCCCACCTCGTCACGCCTCGATGGCCACCCCTGGAACCCAACCCCATCGCCAGCGCAAGCCCTGTCTCTCCCTTGACCCACCTCTCGCTCGCCACCAACCCCCACACCCTCCTCCTCTCGATCGGCACCTTCCTCGCTATCCCCAACCATCTCCCTCGCGACGCGCCTGAAGCTGCTCTGCGCCACCGCCCGCAGGCGCCTGCCCTGCTGCTCTCTCTCGAGCTCCTCACGGGCCCCCGCACGGCCCGCGTCGCCGACCCCTCCGCTCCTATTCGTCTCGGCCGCCAACCACCTCACCAGAACCTCGGCCACCATCGCTCGGGATCCATCGAGCTCCCCGTCGCCGCCTCCTTGGACCACCGCGGACGGTCTCCTCCTCTGCTTCGACCCCGGCTTCAGCCTCGTCCACCGTCGCCCTCCTCTCTGGCCGCATGGTGCCGCCACCGTCCGCACGGGACCACATGTCCTCCTCGCCGTGGCCTCTACTACGCGCGACGCCCTCGGCCACATCTCCTGCGAGCCACCGCCGCCACCTCTCTGTCGCGCGGTTCCCCTCCTCTCTCTGGCCCTCAACCGCCACGGCCGCGCCTAGGCATCGTCGAGCCCGTCCTCCCTGCGACCCCCACGTCGTCGTCGGCAACCGCCGCGTGCCTCTCTGCCGCAGCTGCAAGCGCTGTGTTCGCCGCCCGTGGCCTTTGCCACACCGTCCTTGCCGCCCTTCTACGAGTGCGTGACCCTGCCTCCGACCGCCACACACCAAGCTCGCCACGGTGACCCCGCATTCGACTATGACCCCAGGCGTACTCATCCTTGCTGGTTCCTGTTGATGAGGGCCTTGGAGTACCACCAACTATATATGGTGTAGTGGTGATATGCGGTTGGTCCTTCGAAGGTTTGGGAATGTCGTTAATGCGTCCCTCGTGCTAAGGAGATGGGTGTAGTACTCTGCGGGCTACTGGACTCTGATGCGAGCGTTTGCTCGAGGAGATAAGTTGCACATGAAGGTCCTCTGCTGAGAAGGTTGTCGTTCGAGTTCCAAATCCAAGATCACCGCCAAAGGGAAAAGGACCGACAAGATCTTCTACCAGGGCCCCAAGACCCGAGCTCTACATCATGGATTCGATGGCCGAGACCCCGAATCCGAAGATCCGAAGACCAAACCCTGAAGCCCCGACCCCGAAGAACCGATGCCACTGAACCCGAACCCCTCCGACCCCCAAGATATTCAAACCCCCAATGTGTGACCCTTTTTCCGAGACCCTTATTTTATAAATGACATCTATCTTGTTGCATAATTAAATTGTTCATGCATGTATACATATTTTGTGGGTGCGGGTTATTTTGTCAATTCACCTCATAATTAAATATGGAGCGCATATGCGGGCTATTCTTGTATTATACCGCCTCCATTTAAATCTGTGTAACGAACCGATGCCATGTTTTTCCCTGTTCATACAAAATTTAAATTGCAGGGTATTTAAACAACATGAACCACTTAAATTAATTGTCGGGACTCCGGTTCCGCTTAATATTGTCTAGTTGCACCGCATCTTTGCCGTGCCATGCATCATATCATAATCATGCCTGATCTTCTGCCGTAGTATTAAATAGTGTATCCGGTGTTTCTTATAGTGCTTTGATTCTTCACGGACTAGGCCGATGAGTTGATGCGAGTGTCGATTCGATCTTCGGATGAACCTTCGGCAGTGTTTCCTAGGCGTGCATCTCCCCCTTTCCACCTATTTTGCATTTATAGTCTTTACTTCCTCCTGTTGATCTATTTCTATCCGTATTGCGATGCTTTAGTTTCAGTGCACCATTTATATTCCCTGCAGCCTCTATATTGCCTTGGACACATCCTATTGCCCGTTGTTTGATAGATAGTTGGCCTTGCGTGTCGTAGTAGCTTGCTCAAGTGCTGGTTCGCGTCGTTGTTGTTCCACCGTTGTTCGGAGGTTGGCACATGCTAAATGATGGAGAAGCTTAATGGTGGAGATGATCATGGCTTTAATTACAACTTGATATTAAATTGCTAGATATAACTAATGCAGAGGCATCGGTGGGCAATAGATGTTGTTTGGTTCTTCCACGCTCACTTGTGTCCTGTAGGACCCCGAGTACTTGATACTTGTTCCTTGACTATCGCACTATCCGCATATGGGACCATGAATCCCCTTAGCCAGAGCTTGATTCATTTCTTATTTCTTGGGGCCACAAAGTAGTTTGGGGATTTATTACTATCATGTACTTATGCCATGCTTTAATGCTTTATTTACGATTGTGCGTGGAGCACCTGTACTGTTTTGGAACGTGGAATGTTTTCGCGGTATCGACAAGCCCAGTCACACTTTCGGGTTCCCAGTCGTTTACAGCCATTGACACATACCCTGGGTGCGTCTCGGAGCCGGCCAACTTCATTGCGGGTAGCTTAGTGGGGTGGCCCCCTGAAATGATTTACGAATCATGTGATTGCTTTGTCGTGAAAGCCTCGTTGGGTTTTGATTTGGTTTTTCCGAGGTTGATCGTGTGTGTGTTGCTATTTGTGCACCCCTGCAGGGTAAATCTTTCTGAAAGTCGTGTCCGCGGTTATGGACGACTTGGAGCACAGTATCTCGATCATAGACAAGCATAACTAAAGTAGTGCTATAAATTTGACTTAATATGTGACTAGTAATCAGCTTCACTACAATGGAATGGATAATAAAAGTGCCAACAACTGGTGGAACTGGTGTGTATCATATCATGTTATACCTGCCTAGTAAGTATCGCAACTCCAATGGAATGAAATAAAAGTGCCAACAACTGCTGGGTTTGGGATGTCACATGCTAATTGTATCTGACTAGTAAGTACTTCAACTACAACCGAATGGTTAACTAAAACTTCCCACTACTTATGCTATCAGGATGACTCATGCTATCTATATCTGACTAGTAAGTGCTTCAACTACAAGGGAATGAATAAAACTGCCAACTGTGTGAGTTCCTCGGTTTGAGTTCCTCGTTCGGTCTCGAGGGGAATACCAGGATGGGTATGATTGCTGTTAGTATAAGGTTGGTTCCGAATAGGTCTTTCTTATCCCTCTCTAATAGCCGACATTTGAATCGAGTCTCTATAGGTTGTTTAGTGCATGTTGCGCTGCCGCTTCAGTCCACCGTACCTACGTAGGCGAGAACCGCAGAATTCTAGCATCGCCGTGTACTAGCCTCAATAGTGACGCTCCTCTTTTTCCTTTCCCCTTTGTCGGCACCCCTTTTTTTAGCAGGTTTGAGATCAACATCGTTAGCAGGGTTACCCTTCCGGCTTGGTCTGGGCAGGGTTATGGATGCCATTGGTTATTCTTCAGGGCTCTTAGCCCCATTTGCATCTTATCCATACTCAGATGTTGTATCGTTTTCGAGGTGATTTGGATCTTTGGACTGAATATCTGTATTCTTGACTCGAGGAGTCATTGTTGTATACATATATTCTATGGGTTCCATCGTGGACTAATGTGTAATGGTATTACTTCGTTTTCCACCCGCATGAAAGTGCCTGGTGGGCGTCCTTGAATCGTTTCTATGCGGGTTTGGCGGGAAGCGCTAAAACTTGCATAGGGCCGATTCAAGGGTGTTACAAAGTGGTATCAGAGCTCAGCAGTTGCGATACCCCACTGGTCCAGCCTATAGGGTAACCGAGCTAACGGACAAAGTAGATTGTCAAAAACTATTTTTTAACATCGGTTGGATAGATCTGAGTAGGTCTGTTTTTACTCCTTACCCCTATGCTATTCTCCTCTTACCTCAGCGTGTTTTGAATCTTCTCTCTTATCTTTTCTTCGAGTATAAGAATTCTCGTGGTTGGGTTTCCGTCATACCTTCAGGGTTTCGATTCCTTTTGCAATGGTGTTTCCACATTCGGTCTTTGTGCTATATGAGTACCCTTCATCTGTTGTACCTTTCGGTAGATCAAAGTCCACTGAAATCATTCTTTGTATGTTCTGGTGTTTTTCAACGTGATGACATCATCTACGCAAGATCCGATGAAGATCTGTATCAATCCTTTGTTTCTAAACATCACTTGTGAAGATCTGTAGTCTAAATTCTAAGAATGGGTTGCACGACTTTTTCTACTGTATGTGCGGAGTACTAGTTTGGGTGCGTGATGGATTGGCCCCCATGCCGACTACTCATTCTATTCGCTCTCGTACATTGAAGTGGATTAGATTGCACTATTCTCTCCTCTCACAGAAGTTAGAGGTGGCCTTATCTTTGAGACCTCTACCTTCGTCTTTGTCTCTCCGGAGTGTTCTCTCAATAAACGCGAGCTACGACCTCTTGTTGGTGGTGTCGCCGATTCCAAGATAGAGAAAGAATCTTTGTTAGTGGTGTCGCAAGGATCTACACAACGCGAGGAAATTTAGACCGTCGGCCTTCTTCCCCATACCATGAGGCGGATCTCGAGGGCGAGATCCATTGTTAGTGGTGTCGAATTGTAGCACCCTGGGAAAACCACTACTAGAAAATCGCTTAGTGTTTCTGTTTTGTGCATCATCATGACCGCATGCTCACGTCATCATGCCACATTGTATTTGAGCATCGTAATGTCATCATGCATGGTTTGCCTAAATTATTTTCTAAAAGCCTATATTTGTTTTCTAAATACCCACGTCTTTTATTTCAAATCAAAACCCGGGCTTATTCGGAATATTTTGTTTGTCAAAAACTAATCGCAAAATGTTTTTTTTAACATAAATTAATAATAATGAAAGAAAACAAGTTTATAAAAGTTTCCGGGGAGGCAGCCTAACCTTTCTGGCCAGGCCACCTACTACCTGGCCCAAAAGAAACCCTAGTCTAAACCCACCTAACCAAACCCTAGTCATATCCCACCCAGCCGCTGTCGCACAGACCCGCACCCGCACGCGCAACACGCACCGACATGCCCCAGGCCCTGTCACGTACACACACCCCCACCGCCCAGCAGTAAACCGCGGCACGCTCCTTCCTGATACATTGCAAATGTATCTGTAATTTTTGATGTTCCATGCTTGGTTTTATCTACTTTCTTGTCTTTTGTCCACACTTTGGAGTACTTTTCATATGATTTCTTGGACTAACCTATTAACAAGTGGCACAGTGCCAGTTGCCTGTTTTCTGCTGTTTTTGGTTCCAGGAAAGTCAGAAAATCAATATTCTCATAATTGCACCGGACAAAAGCCAATGTTGATATTTTCCCGGAAGATTCACAGAGCCAGTAGGAGAGTCGGAGAGGGGCCACACCACCCCATCGCGTGGGTCCCCCCAGGCCGCGCCAGGGCATGGTGTGGCCCCCCTAGCCGCCCACCGACCTTGCCCTCTAGCCTATAAAAAGCCTCCCGATGCATAAACCCTAAATAGTCAAGCCTTAAGCCACGAAAAGTTCCGCAGCGCCGCCGCCACCGAAGAGGAGATTCGGGGGACAGAAAGTCTCTGTTCCGGCACCCTGCCGGGATGGGGAAGTGCCCCTGGAACCATCTCCATCGATCTCCACCACCATCTCCATCACCGTTGGTAATTCCCATGATGAAGAGGGAGTAGTTCTTCCTCGAGGCTATGGTTTCTACTAGTAGCTATGTGTTCATCTCTCTATCTATGCATGATCATATTGTGATCATGAGCTTTGTAATCAAGTAGATCTACCTTGCTACTCAAGTGCTTTAATAGATCTCTACTCTCCCCATGTGTGTGAAAGTGACAGCGTGCACACCATGGTGGCACTTAGGCTAGATATTACAAATACTTGTTATGAGTTATATTTGGAGTTGGATGTTTCTATGAAATTGTGGTGTTTGTTCGAACCATCTAGTACTCAAGCTGATAGTGTGGGGTTTTCTAGATGGGAAAGATGAGCTTTGAGGTGTGCTGTTATAGCCCTACCATCGATTAGAGTGTTCAACCAGAGAGTAGTTTAGAGTAGTATCATGAAGAGAATATATTTATATGAGAGTGTTCACTAGTGAAAGTATGATCCCTAGACCGTTTGCAATTAGATCTGTTAAATATTTGTTTGCTTCCATCTTTATTTCAGTTTGTCTTTAGTCTCTTTCACACCATCAAGCTATTTTCTAGCACCGTTGTCTTATATCCGTACCACTTGTATTTCACTATCTCTTCGCCGAACTAGTGCACCTATACACCTGACAAGTGTATTGGGTGTGTTGGGGACACAAGAGACTTCTTGTATCTTGATTGCAGGTTTGCTTGAGAGGGGATACCTTTGACCACTTCCTCCGTGAGTTCGATAAACCTTGGGTGATCCACTTAAGAGAAAACTTGCTGTTGTTCTACAAACCTCTGCACTTGGAGGCCCAACAACTGTCTACAAGAATAGAAGTGCGTAGACATCAAGCTATTTTCTGGCGTCGTTGCCGGGGAGGAAACGTAAAAGGTATTCACACCGGAGGATTAAAGAAGAAGAACCTCCCATGGCAAACGCCTATTTTTTGGCGCCGTTGCCGGGGAGGTAAGGTAAAAGTTATTTCCTTTAGATTCTGCAATTTTATCTTTTTGTTTCTTGTTTTCACTAGTTAGGCTTAATGGAAAACAAAAAAAAATTAGAGAGCTTTTTATTATCTTTCCTAAGTTAGAACATGAATTGTCTAAAAAGAAAATTAAAAAACCCATGGAACTTTGTTTGCATGCTAATAGCAATGTTATTAGTATGAATCTTTTGAACACCTTTGTTACTAATGCTATGGAAACGTCTAATCTTGGGGAAGTTGGTTCTTATGAAAACGATCTTTTTAGTTCCCAGTTTGAAGGAAGAAAATTTGCTCTGATGATACTTTATCTCCCATATGTGGTAATTCTAATGATACTTGTGATATTTTAAATCCACATACTGAAAGCATTCCTTTTGAAATCCCTATAAAAATTGTTGAATGTGTTATGAATAACTGCTATTTTGGAGATGGAACTGTCCATCCTAGTGATCATTTACTCTTTATACATGAATTATGCGAGTTGTTCAAGTGTGCAGGTATTTCAATGAACCAAGTTAAGAGGAAGCTATTCCCTATTTCACTTAAGGGCAAAGAAAGGGAGTGGTATGAGCTACTAGATGATCCTCATCATTTGGAGTGGAAGGAACTTGAATCTCTCTTTTACTCTAAATTTTATCCTCCTCATGAAATTCATAAAGATAGGAGTTATATTTATAATTTTCATCCTCATGATGGAGAAGTTATTGCCCAAGCATGGGGGAGATTGAAGTCACTAATGCTCAAATGTCCCATTCATGAGCTCCCTAGTAATATTGTTATTAATAATTTTTATGCAAGGCTTTTAGGACATTACAAGGACTATCTAGATACTTGTTTAGAGGGATCCTTCACAAATAAGGAGGTCAAAGCTAAGTGGGATCTCCTTGAAACAATTCAAAGGAATACCGAAGATTGGGATAACAACAAAGGTAAAGAACCAGGTATAAACTATGAGTATGATTGCATTAAGTCTTTCGCTAAAACTGCTGATTTTCAAGAGCTTAGTGCTAAATATGGTCTTGATCCTCAAATTCTTATTGATTGTTTTAGAACCTTTGCTTCTCATATTAATGCTCCTAAAGAAAAATGGGACATGTATCATGAGTCTTTTAAAGACACTTGCATGGAAAATGAAATTGTTGTTAATGATAGCAATAAACATGCTTAAAACTCTGAAAGTACTATTTCTTATAAGAATGTTAATTTTTGTGGAATACATAGACCTTGTGAGAATAATCAAATCGAAGAAGAATATTGTATCACCCACAGGAATGAAAAAAAACTAGAATATGGTATAGGGCTTTAAATGATCTTGGTAAAAAAGTTTGTGCCCATTATCCTTTTATTTGTGAACTTTGCTTTGAAGTGGGTCATTTCAATTTTCAATGCTCAGGCCATAATAATAGCCCTTCTAATCCAATGAGTACTGCAAGTTTATATTGTGATGACATGATCACTCCTAATCAGCATGATGAACTTACATTATTTTTGGGGTGTGAAGAGTTATCAAGAAAAACCTCTTTGGTAGATATGGGTGCTTTTGATTTGAATAGTGTCATGCATGGTTGTCATCTTTATTGTGTTGATAATTGCCACACAAATACTTACATACAAAATATTATAACAGATGAGATCTTACAAAAATATGACATGACTAATATGTGTTTTGGTCTTATCATTGAAAAGGAGGAATCCTCCAAAGTTTCTTCTATTGTCTCTAACAATGAACCAGGTTATATGGAGAAGCTTCCTTTCAAGCCTCTCCCTCCTAAAGAGAAGAAGAAAAATAAGAAAAGGAGGAGTAAAAGGAGAGAGGAAACGGTATTTTCCCCTAAGCATGTTGCTCCTATTATAGTTTTTGATGAGTCTGAACTCGATGATGTTCCTATGCCTGTTACCTATAGTAGTGATCATGATTGGGAAAAGCACACTACTTTTGATATTGAAAATCTCTTCGGTACCAATTCTGAAAATGATGATATTAATAATTGCTATACTATTAGTGATATCCATGATCCTTCCAATGATGATATGTTTACAAAAGAACACACTTGGGAAGATAACTATTCTATTGCTTATGATGATGCTATACCTCCAATTTATGATGATTGCAATGATGAATATGATATTTTCATTCCACCCACTATTGAGGAGGAAATTAGTTATAATTACAATATGCCTCCTATATTTGATGATTATGGTGATGAGAATAATAATGATAGCTATTTTGTTGAATTTTCTCCCACTACAATTAATAAGAATGACTATGCTTATGTGGAGAATATTAATTATTTCATGCATGTGGCTCATGATAAGTATGTTTCTTATGATAGTTATATTGTTACTTTTATTCATGATGCTACTGAAAGTTATTATGAGAGAGGGAAACATGGTTTTATACATCTCAATAATATAAAGTTTCCCCTCTTTATGTTGAAAATTTTGAAGTTGCACTTATTTTGTTTTCCTATGCTTGTTGCTTTGTGCTTTCATGACTTGTTTATTTACAAGATTCCTATGCATACGAAGTGGATTAGACTTAAATGTGCTTTGAGTTTGCTTTGTTGATGCTCTCTTTTACTTCAATTCATATTTCTTATGTGAGAATCTTCTCAAAGTATCATGCGTAACTTAAAGGTGTTAAAGAAAAGTACTTAGGCTGGTCCTAGTGGCAGTATCATAGCTAGTATCATGCATGCCATGTTGGCAAAAATATGATGTGGCACAACAATTAATTAAGAAAGAGATGGTTAGAGTATCATAGGTAGATACCGTATCATAGCACGTAAAACTAGAAAATATTCATGCAAATAAATCGTGTACACAATTTTGCATTGAGATTCTACAAATCATTAAATATAGTACTAGTATTATACTACCATATGATACCATGAACTATAAAGATAGTATGATACACTTGTATCATATCCATGATATTAGTAGTATGATACTACCACTATGACCAGCCTTATTGGGAGATAACCCAAAAGTTTTAGATGAGTATTGTAAGTTATTAACTCTGTAATAACCGCTCCTTATCCTTTTATTTTCTTTTTGTGCCAAGAGTAACCTCTAATGAGAGAGAAGTATTGATTGGGAAAGTTGTTGTCCCGAAACAGAATTATGTGCTTCACCGTAAAAATTCGTGTAAAATCTCTGTACATCGTTTTGAGGTGCATTTTTGTGCTTCTTCCCCAGGTTGTTATCTAATTTTCGTTAGTTAAACACTTTTTGATTTCAGCAACAGAAGGTCTTCGAAAAAATTCGTCTTTACCAGCTTGTCTGTTTTGACAGATTTCTGCAATTTTCTGCATTTGCTTCTTGTTGGTTCCTTTTTGAGTTCTTTTGGGGAATTGAGCTTTTTGAGGGAAGTGCTACAGTAGCTTGTGTTTTAATGGAAGTTTTATTGGTGTTATAACTGAACCTTAAGACTTATTTATCTTGAGTGCACTAATGTTGGTAATAAATATTGTGTGAAATTTTGTATGAAGGAAAATTTTTAGGTGTATGGAAGGAATGAGTAATGAGATGAAGGATGGACTAAAGCTCAAGCTTGGGGATGCCACGCATGTCACCTCAATAAATATCCAAGAAGTAACAGCGTCAAAGCTTGGGGATGCCCAAGGCATCCCCCTCTTCATCAATAAAAATCTCAGGTTTCTTCCAAATGCTTCATATTTATTGTTTCATGCACAGTTGTGTTGTTCTTGGAGCGTCTTCTTTTTCTTTTTCTTTTTGGTTTTTGTTTTTCTTGGTTTGCTTAGTTTTCTGAATAAATTGGTTGGACCCCCTCTTTCATACATTGGGTTTCAAATAGTTTGGTTTGGAGTGGAAAAGAGTAGGAAAGTTCATGCTTAAGTGGTAAAGAGAGCTTATTTTTGAGTGTGGCCTATGCTTTGTCATGCCATGCTCGATATTGTTTTGGATTTAAGCTTAGTATTCTTTTATGTAGCATGACTTGTTATAAACAATTGAGATTGCTTAATGTGCCTTGGATGAATCATGCGTTGTTTTAGCATATTAAAGCATAGTATTGTGGTATTCTCCTTTGATGCTTTATTTGGGATGACTTGGCGCATGCTCACACCATGTTATGACTATCCAAAGTCACCATAGCCTTTATGATCCTTTAGTTTTCAACTTGTAGTATCATTTTATTCTTTGATCAATAATGTTTTGTCGCTCTGCATGATAATGGCTATTATTGCTCTCTTAGTTTGTCGCTCCCAGTCTTTTTCTAGCCTCCGCAACCAAGTATGAGTTCCACTCATGCATCCAACTGCCTAAACAAAGTTATTCCAAAGAGTCCAGCATACCTACCTACTAGCTTATGTTGTTCCAAGTATATTCATGCTTTTGTTTACCTTCCAAATTTAACTTGTTATGAGAAAACTAGTGATTAAAGCTCTCACGAACTTGATGGCACACTTTACTTTTTTGCCCCTAATAAACTTGAACCATTGGGTCCTTCTTTGTTGCGTATATGCTTGCGCTTTATAAGTTGAAATTAGCAGAACCATGTACCATGGGGAACTCTTTCAACATTGCACTTGTACTTTGTACCCCATTGATATCATGTTCTTTTTCTTACGGATCCCGGCGGTGTGAAATAAAAGTGGAACTTGTAAGATCATGGAGTTTGTATGCGTGTTAGAGAAAGGCCTGGGCCGCTAGCCTAAGCCAGCCTAATCATGGTGGAAACTTGTAGCATCACCATAATGAGCACTCTATGAAGCATCCTCAATAAAAACCTATGCAAATAGCAAATAAAAAGATCGCTGAGATGCTCATTGTCTGCTTGCCTTGTCATTTTGATTATGGGAAAGCTCCCGTATCATGTGAAAGGGGTATGCCATTGGCGGTTCTTAATGATACACATATACTTACAATGACAAGAGTTTACTCGTGACTAAAGTTGAGTAGCATGAGGATCGGTCTTCGTAAGTAAGGGGCATGAGATATCAGTTTATAACTTGTCAAGCATATCCTCTTAGTTGTGTCACTTTAACCTTAATCACCTTCAAGATAGGGGCAATGAGAGCTGAAAACTACAAGTACCATAATTTTTGGAAGCTCTTTATGAGACTTGAATCCCTACTTCCTTTTACAAAAGGCCTTTCTTCCACCTTTATATCGAGTCTCCACCTTCTATCTTTATGCACCTACTTTGAGACAATAGTGGCCATTCTTAGTTTTATGCGCATTGTCCCAAGACTAGTTGATTGATGCACAACTTGTTATTGCTTGTTTTAAACTATTGTATCTAGTCACTCTTATGAACTTTGAAGGTGTCCTATGCATTTATATTTGCTACTCTATTGAGGGACAAGCTGAATACTACTATGCTCTGTTTTCTTTATGTGAAACAAACAAACTTCTTGCAAAGCATTGTTATTCATGAATCTTTTGTTTGTGCCTTTTAATGTTGCATCATATTTTCTTTGTCTTATTGCTAGAACTTTGTCTTTCAAGTTATGATTGAAGTACTATGATCCCAGCTTTGAATATTTTACAAATACGTTGATCAAGTCTTTGATGGTGCATGTCACCTCAAAAATTATTCTTTCTTTTTATCACTTACCTATTCGAGGACGAGCAGGAGTTAAGCTTGGGGATGTTGATACATTGCAAATGTATCTATAATTTTTGATGTTCCATGCTTGGTTTTATCTACTTTCTTGTTTTTTGTCCACACTTTGGAGTACTTTTCATATGATTTCTTGGACTAACCCATTAACAAGTGCCACAGTGCCAGTTGCCTGTTTTCTGCTGTTTTTGGTTCTAGGAAAGTCAGAAAATCAATATTCTCGGAATTGGACCGGACAAAAGCCAAAGTTGATATTTTCCCGGAAGACTCACTGATCCAGAAGGAGAGTCGGAGAGGGGCCACAGGGTGGCCACACCACCCCATGGCGCGGGTCCCCCAGGCCGTGCCAGGGCATGGTGTGGGCCCCTTGGCCGCCCACTGGCCTTGCCCTCTAGCCTATATGAAGCCTCCCGATGCATAAACCCTAAATAGTCAAGCCTCAAGCCAGGAAAAGTTCCACAGCGCCGCCGCCACCGAAGAGGAGATTCGGGGGACAGAAAGTCTCTGTTCCGGCACCCTGCCGGGACGGGGAAGTGCCCCAGGAGCCATCTCCATCGATCTCCACCACCATCTCCATCACTGTTGCTGATTCCTATGATGAGGAGGGAGTAGTTCTTCCTCGAGGCTAAGGTTTCTACTGGTAGCTATGTGTTCATCTCTCTATCTATGCATGATCATATTGTGATCATGAGCTTTGTAATCAAGTAGATCTACCTTGCTACTCAAGTGCTTTAATTGATCTCTGCTCTCCCCATGTGTGTGAAAGTGACAGCGTGCACACCATGGTGGCACTTAGGCTACAGATTACACATACTTGTTATGAGTTATATTTGGAGTTGGATGTTTCTATGAAATTGTGGTGTTTGTTCGAACCATCTAGTACTCAAGGTGACAGTGTGGGGTTTTCAAGATGGGAAAGATGAACTTTGAGGTGTGCTGTTATAGCCCTACCATCGATTATAGTGTTCAACCGGAGAGTAGCTTAGAGTAGTATCATGAAGAGAATATATTTATATGAGAGTGTTCACTAGTGAAAGTATGATCCCTAGGCCTTGTTTCTAAGCATTGAAACACCGTTTGCAATTAGATCTGTTACATATTTGCTTGCTTCCATCTTTGTTTCAGTTTGTCTTTAGTCTCTTTCACACCATCAAGCTATTTTCAAGCACCGTTGTCTTATATCCGTACAACTTGTATTTCACTATCTCTTCGCCGAACTAGTGCACCTATACACCTGACAACTGTATTGGGTGTGTTGGGGAGACAAGAGACTTCTTGTATCTTGATTGCAGGGTTGCTTGAGAGGGGATACCTTTGACCACTTCCTCCCTGAGTTCGATAAACCTTGGGTGATCCACTTAAGGGAAAACTTGCTGCTGTTCTACAAACCTCTGCAGTTGGAGGCCCAACACCTGTCTACAAGAATAGAAGTGCGTAGACATCACTGCCCACCTCCTCACGCCTCGATGGCCGCCCCTGGAACCCAACCCCATCGCTAGCGTAAGCCCCGTCTCTCCCTTGACCCCACCTCTTCCTCGCCACCAACCCCCGTACCCTCCTCCTCTCGATCGGCACCTTCCTCGCTATCCCCAACCATCTCCCTCGCGACGCGCCTAAAGCTCCTCTGCGTCACCGCCCACAGGCGCATGCCCTGCTGCTCTCTCTCGAGCCCCTCGCAGGCCCCCGCATGGCCCTCGTCGCCGACGCCTCCGCTCCTCTTCGTCGCCGACCCCTCCGCTCCTGAACCTCGGCCACCGTCGCTCGAGCCCCATCGAGCTCCCCGTCGCCGCCTCCTCGGACCACCGTGGACGGTCTCCTCCTCTGCTTCGACGCCGGCTTCAGCCTCATCCGCCGTCGCCCTCCTCTTTGGCCGCATGGTGCCGCCACCATCCGCACGGTACCACATGTCCTACTCGTCGTGGCCTCTTCTCCGCGCGATGCCCTCGGCCACATCTCCTGCGAGCCACCGCCGCCGCCTCTCCGTCGTGCATTTCCCCTCCTCTCTCTAGCCCTCAACCACCACAGCCACGCCTGGGTGTCGCCGAGCCCGTCCTGCCCGTGACCCCCACGTCCTTGTCGGCCACCACTGTGTGCCTCTCTGCCGCAGCTGCGAGCGATGTGTCCGCCGCCCGTGGGCTTTGCCACCCCGCCCTCGCCTCCCTTCCACGAGTGCGCGACCCTGCCTTCGACTGCCACACGCCAAGCTCGCCACGGTGACCCCGTGTTCGACTATGACCCCAGGCGTACTCATCCTCGCCGGTTCCTGTTGATGAGGGCCTTGGAGTACCACCACGTGTATATGGTGTAGTGGTGATATGCGGTTGGTGCTTCGAAGGTTTTGGAATGTCGTTAATGTGGCCCTTGTGCTAAGGAGATGGGTGTAGTACACTGCGGGCTACTGGACTCTAATGCGAGTGTTTGCTCGAGGTGATAAGTTGCACATGAAGGCCCTCTGCTGAGAAGGTTGTCGTCCGAGTTCCAAATCCAAGATCACCGCCAAAGGGAAAAGGACCGACAAGATCTTCTTCCAGGGCCGCAAGACCCGAGCTCTACATCATGGATTCGATGGCCGAGACCCCGGATCCGAAGATCCGAATACCAAACCCTGAAGCCCCGAACCCGAAGAACTGATGCCGCTGAACCCGAACCCCTCCGACCCCCAAGATCTTCGAACCCCCAATGTGTGACCCTTTTTCCGAGACCCTTATTTTATAAATGACATCTATCTTGTTGCATAATTAAATTGTTCATGCATGCATACATATTTTTTGGGTGCGGGTTATTTTGTCGATTCACCTCATAATTAAATATGGAGCACATATGCGGGCTATTCTTGTATTATACCGCCTCCATTTAAATTTGTGTAACGAACCGATGCCATGTTTTGCCTTGTTCATCCAACATTTAATCTGCGGGGTATTTAAACAACATGAACCACTTAAATTAATTGTCGGGACTCCAGTTCCGCTTAATATTGTCTAGTTGCACCGCATCTTTGCCGTGCCATGCATCATATCATAATCAAGCCGGATCTTCTGTCGTAGTATTAAATAGTGTATCCGGTGTTTCTTCTAGTGCTTTGCTTCTTCACGGACTAGGCCGATGAGTTGATGCGAGTGTCGATTCGATCTTCAGATGAACCTTCAGCAGTGTTTCCTAGGCGAGCATCTCCCCCTTTCCACCTATTTTGCATTTATAGTCTTTACTTCCTCCTGTTGATCTATTGCTATCCGTATTGCGATGGTTTAGTTTCCGTGCACCATTTATATTCCCTACAGCCTCTATATTGCCTTGGACACATCCTATTGCATGTTGCTTGATAGATAGTCGGCCTTGCGTGTCGTAGTTGCTTGCTCAAGTGCTGCTTCGCGTCGTTGGATTTCCACCGTTGTTGGTAGGTTGGCACATGCTAAATGATGGAGATGCTTAATGGTGGAGTTGATCATGGCTTTAATTACAACTTGATATTAAATTGCTAGATATAACTAATGCAGAGGCATCGGTGGGTAATAGATGTTGTTTGGTTCTTCCATGCTCACTTGTGTCCTGTAGGACCCCGAGTACTTGATACCTGTTCCTTGACTATCGCACTACCCGCATATGGGACCATGAATCCCCTTAGCCAGAGCTTGATTCATTTCTTATTTCTTGGGGCCACAAAGTAGTTTGGGGCTTTATTACTATCCTGTACTTATGCCATGCTTTACTGCTATATTTACGATTGTGCGTGGAGCACCTGTACTGTTTTGGAACGTGGAATGTTTTCGCGGTATCGACAAGCCCAGTCACACTTTCGGGTTCCCAGTCGTTTACAGCCATTGACACAAAACCTGGGTCCGTCTTGGAGCTGGCCAACTTCGTTGCGGGTAGCTTGGTGGGGTGGCCCCCTGAAATGATTTACGAATCTTGTGATTGCTTTGTCGTGAAAGCCTCGTTTTGTTTTGATTTAGTTTTTCTGAGGTTGATCGTGTGTGTGTTGTTATTTGTGCACCCCTGCAGGGTAAATCTTTCTAAAAGCCGTGTCCGCGGTTATGGACGACTTGGAGCACAGTATCTCCATCATAGATAAGCATAACTAAAGTAGTGCTATAAATTTGACTTAATATGTGACTAGTAATCAGCTTCACTACAATGGAATGGATAATAAAAGTGCCAACAACTGGTGGAACTGGTGTGTATCATATCATGTTATACCTACCTAGTACGTATCGCAACTCCAATGGAATGAAATAAAAGTGCCAACAACTGCTGGATTTGGGATGTCACATGCTAATTGTATCTGACTAGTAAGTACTTCAACTACAACTGAATGGTTAACTAAATCTTCACACTACTTATGCTATCAGGATGACTCATGCTATCTATATCTCACTCGTAAGTGCTTCAACTATAATGGAATGAATAAAACTGCCAACTGTGTGAGTTCCTTGGTTTGACTTCCTCGTTTGGTCTCGAGGGGGAATACCAAGATGGGTATGATTGGTGTTAGTATAAGGTTGGTTCCAAATAGGTCTTTCTTATCCCTTTCTAGTAGTCGACAGTTGAATCGAGTCTCTATAGGTTGTTTAGTGCATGCTGCGCTGCCGCTTCAGTCCACCATACCTATGTAGGCGAGAGCTGCCGAATTCTAGCCTCGCCGTGTACTGGCCTCAGTACGGACGCTCCTCTTTTTCCTTTGCCCTTTGTCGGTACCCCTTTTTTTTAGCCGGTTTGAGATCGACGTCGTTAGCAGGGTTACCTTTCCGGCTTGGCCTGGGCAGTGTTATGGACGCCTTTGGTTATTCTTCAGGGCTCTTAGCCCCATTTGCATCTTATCCGTACTCGGATGTTGTATCGTTTTCGAGGTGATTTGGATCTTTGGACTGAATATATGTATTCTTGACTCGAGGAGTCATTGTTGTATACATATGTTATGTGGGTTCCATCATGGACTAATGTGTAATGGTATTACTTCATTTTCCACCCGCACGAAAGTGCCTGGTGGGTGTCCTTGAATCGTTTCTATGCGGGTTTGGCAGGAAGCGCTAAAACTTGCATAGGGTCGATTCGAGGGTGTTACAGTATGGTGTATAACACCATCTACTCTACTAGGGACAATTAGGTACCAACAAGGGGGTTGTACTTAGTAGTACCAAAGTGTAATGGTTTAGAGGAGCCAAACCACTACCATATATATATGTATATATCAACATATAGTAAAACAATGCAGTTTTTAATAAACAGTATGTATGCATAAGTAAAATAATAGGACAAGGCTTATGAGCAAGAAGGTGGCTTGCCTGATGATCAGCAATATGGCAAAGTGTCCCTGGGCTTCGTCTTTAGATAACCAAAAATACTATTGATATCAATAATAATACCCCTTCTTCTGCTCTCCGAGATAATCGCAACTATCGTCGTCAGAGAGCACACATGCAATACAAACAAGGTCACAATCAACACCAGGCATACAAACAACAATACAATATAGCAAACAATTGAATAATACAAAATCAAAATTCAGATGGTTTTGAGAGGATTGGTTTTAGAAGATTGAGATGGCCTTGGAGAAGGGAATGAATACCCCTTAGGATTTATAGTCTAGCAACTACCTAAGAGATGGATTTTTGGATAAGACCATATTATGTATGGTACCTTTGTAAAAACATGATACCAACATATAGGTACTAGTAATTTGAAGCCAACAAAAGTGGTTTCACTATTTTATCACTTACCAAAGATTTATAGTGATTTTTATAGTGAAAAATACTCTAGTTTAAGGAAATAATTCAACAGAAAGATTCTGGAGCTCCAAAAATTATTTGCCTGGGTGGTTCAGTAGGGTTTGATGTACTTGTTCACTGAGAGTTGGAATCATGTCAACATAATTACCACAATGCCCTCAGAAAATTTCCAAAGGCAGTTTTGTACCCAACTTGTCTTTTTCACCAGATTAAATATACATTAGCTTTTGATTTGATTCCAAGGAAAGAAGGTAGGTATTTGGAATACCTTTCTGCAGAAATTAGAATTAGCCTTTTTGGAGCTGCATAGCTACTGTAGTGAATTTAGAGGTGAATAAACCAGGCACAGAACAGTTTAATTCACAGAAAAACATTGAACGCTCAATAAATCATGAGTTCCTGGGTTTAGTTAGGTATTGGTGTACCACATCACTAGGATTTGGAATTGGTTCAATTGGGCTTCTGGTTATGTGTAGGGAATTTTCTAAAGTCATAAATGAATTGTTTTTGTTATTTTTACTCATGATAATCTGCTGTTCACCATGGCATGAGACCAAGGTCCAGTGGTTGGTACAAGTAGTACCTTCCAGAGGCAATTGGATTTACTCCATTTGGAGTTGTACAATTCCCTGAGGAATATAAGGAGTGGTTTAGACACTTCTGGGAAGTTGATTTGATATATTTAATCCAAATACATTCTGAGCAAACCAGAGGTACTGGGTGTTAGGGAAATCATCCCTCTACTTAGTATAAATTAGATCTGGGCATAATCGGGTATTTACCATTTTTATTGTGAATTAAAGCAACTGACTAGAAAACAGGTTTAGAAATCTAGAGCTAAAAGAAAATGAAGCAGAGGTCACTAGGCCGGTTTTAGGCCGAACTGGGCCGCACAGTGGAGAACCGGCCCTCCCGGGGCGAGCTGGGCGCGGGAAGAGGCTTTGAAAGGTCTGGCCAGTGGGGCCGGCCCGTCAGCGGCCTGGGAGGCCAAAGGGGTATGGGGGACGCCCGAGCCGTCCAATTGAGTTAGGATCAACGGCTCAGGGCCGTCTTCTTCATCTAGCGGCGGCTGGACAGAGGGGAAGCCCTAGCTGGGGGTTGGCGGCGCGGGGGAACTCACCTAGGGCGCGGAGGCCGGCTGGGCGGGTGACGGGGCGACGCGGAGCACCATGGCAAAGCCAACGAGGGGCGGAACGATGGGGTTCGACACCACGATGGACGCCCGCACAAGGACGCCCGAGGGGGGCTCGCCGGAGCACACCGGAGAGGCCTCTGGGCTGGATGCATGTCCACGGTGGGGAGCAAGAGAGTACCATGAGAGGTCTTTAAGCCACGAGGGAGCCCTTGGTGGTGTAGAGAGGGCTCAGAGACGTCGGACTCGAGGGTGAAACTCCGCTCGGGTGCGTCGCCGATGACGGTGCTCTGAGGTTCTTGTAGTGAAGGGGAGGCACCGGGAGATGGGTCAGCTGCAGGGGAGTAGATCTGAGCAAGAAATCGGGCTCGTAGGAGGCAGGGTTCGAGCTTAAACTTCACCGCTCTAAAGAGGCCGAGAGGGACTCTCTTCCTTCTCCACGGCGAGGGAAGTAGGGGAGAGAGATCTGGAGCTCTCTGGGAGGTCAATGGAGTGAGAGGGGAGAAATGAGGGAGCAGGAGTGGGTGGAGGGCCTCTTGTCAATTTAAAGGCAAATGGTAGGTTCATGGTGGACATGGCCTATGGAGGGGCCATGGCAGGTCCATGGCCTTGCCATTGGGCATCTGGGTGGTGGAGAGACACAAGGGTCATGCAGGGGACAGAGAGAGGGAGGGGTGCTACTGTGGCAAGAGTTTTTGGCACTAGGTGGTTGTCCCACTTTAATCTCTACTTCCAATCACTAGAGGACAAGGGGATTATGGTGCTACAGTCGTATTGCTACAGGGCTGCTCGACCAGGAGGAGAGAAGTGTGCTGTGCCGGCTTCGTGGAGAAGATTTGATATGGTTTGATGGAGTAATAGAGCAAGGTTTTGTTGATACACAAATTTGGCCAAGTTGATGACTATGAAGAAAATTCTTTGAATTGAGCTTGGCAAGATAAGTGAATGGTACTGGTAGATGGTTTAGGTCAGGGTAAATATCCAGGATTTATTCGGGATTGTTTAGATAATTTTTAGTGTATTTTTGATCAATTAATCAAATAGAGCAGATATGGTTTATCACTCCTCGAGTCACATTTTTATGGTGGTCAAAGCAAACCAGAACATACCAACAAGGCGAACAGAGCGAGAGAATCGCAATGTGCTCGGCAAACCTCACACATCAAGCAACATAGGAGGCACCTTAGGCAATCAAACACGGTCAACGTTAGGGACCAAGGAGTTAACTACTCGCGATGTAGGGGAATCCTATGCTTAGGGCTATTGACCCTAGATAATCGTCTTTCTTCAGGTCGGAGTCACTATCTTGCAGATGGAGTCTTCGTCATATCTTGGACGCTTCTTTATAGTGAAACCTAGATGTCTTTTGATTGGGAGGATTCTGATGGTAGAGCGATATTGTAGTCTCCTTGTGTTTGCTAGGGTTGCTTGTCTTCATTTTCTTCTCATTGTCTTCACCGGGTTCTAGATCCTAGTTATTTAAAATACGGAGGTTTGATGTTTGGGGACAAGAGTTGGAGTAAACCATTTTCGAAAGCATTTGCTTAGAGAAAGAGAAGAAGTAGAACTTTTTTAAATTCATTGAGAAACTAGTTTTCGAAAACCGGGGTTTTCAAGATAAGGTTCCTGTCTAGCAACCATGCTAACTAAGGTTCTCCTATAGTCAAGATGGCTCTGATACCAAGTATGTGGGGCCCCCGGATTAATCCTCCGAGAGTCCCTGTTATGCATACAACCATGATCCCATGATCAGTTAGTCATGGCACATAACCGACAAGTATCATTATAGCATCCGAGAATATACCGAATTACAAGACTTACATAAATGTCGTTATGGCTACATCAATAATCAGCAGCGGACTTCATCAAGCGCAGAGCCTGAGCCATGCCTTAATCTACAGGCAACTAACTGGGAGAACATCCTAGCTCGCATAGACGCCATCCTCCTCTTCGTCTTGAAATCTGGCCAAGTTAATAGCCAGGGACAATGCCGATGAGTACTTCGAATGTACTCACAAACCACCTTAATAGAATAATAATAGCAAGAGGATATTCAATATGGCTGTGGTAGTAGGAGGGCTCCAAGAGGGGTTCTTTTCTCAAATAGTTTCTCTTGTAGATATAGCATCTACATATCTTTGTTGAAAACTTTTGTAAAACGTTTTGGAAACCTTTTGGAAAAGTTTTGAAAACATGAGGACTGGGTCACCCATTTGTTTCCGTTTTCAGGTCATCCCACGACCAAACTCCTTCCATACCTCTCTGACCATCCCATGGTCAAAGCAGGTATCTTTCCAGACCATCCCATGGTCAAAACATTTTCCAAAACCATTTTCTTTTCTGAAATCCTTTTTGAAAACAAAACCAGCACCGCTCTACCGAAGTTTGTCCTTCCCGTCCTTAACCGTGAACATGGCTATTCAAATATATTTACACTCTGTAGAGGTTGTACACTTTACCCACACCATCCGGGTACACTACCCTGATCTTCACCGATCGTGGGTCGAGTAGCCGATCAAGACGCTCCAGATGCCCAGTCCAATATAAGTGCCTACCCTATGAGTGTTAATCCCCTCAACACCGGGACGTCAAGCGAGCACCAACCGGAGTGCTTATTGCACGTCCCACATGCACACTTTCAATGAGGGGCTCATAGTAACGCGTGGAGGCGTGCCGACCCTTCATTCCTTCTCCAGGTCAATGGACCTATATCGGAGAAGGCCCACCTGATGGGTTCGTAGCAGGGAAAACAAAAAATTTCTACCGCAAGAACGAACAAAACCCAGATCTAATCTAGATAAAATCCAAGATATAATCTATTAGACATGTGCAACGAGATAGATCTGTACTAACCCTTGTAGATCCGAAAGCGTTACGATATTGGATCTCGTGGTTGATGTAGTCGATCACTTGCCGATCTCAAGATCGAGTAGACGATCCTTCCGGCGCCGTGTTCCGGCAGCGCTTCCGCAGTCGGTCACACGTGCGGAATCGAAGGAGACCTTCCTCTCCTCGTTCCAGCGAGCAGCGGAGGTAGTAGATCTTCTCCACGGAATCCCAGCAGCACGACGGCGTGGTGGTGGTGGTGGAGTAGAGAATTCTGCAGGGCTTCGCCTAAGCCAGAGAAGAGGGAAGGAGGAGGAGAGAGGCGGCTAGGGTTTGGAGTGGAAGGGGCCAAGGGGGTGGCGCCTCCACCCCCTCTATTTATATGGGAGGGAGGCGCCATGGGGAGGTGGAGTCCTTGTAGGACTCCCCACTCCCTTGGCCGGCGGATCAAGGAGGTGGGGGGAGAGTCCTACTCCCCCACGAATCCTTGTCTTACCCCACAAGGATTCCTTGATCCTTTCTTGGTTTTCAAGTAAACTCCAAGAAATCTTCCAGAACCTTCCGGAACATTCCGAAACCTTCTAGAATCTCCATACAAATACTCCGGAACATTTCCTAACTTAGAAAATGATCCCCAATATATGAATCTTATTCTCCGGACAATTCCGGAGCTCCTCGTGACGTCCCGAATCCAATCCGAGACTCCGAACAACATTCGGTCTCCAACGCACATTCCATATCTACTTAAAACAACTTCAAACCTTAAGTGTGTCACCCTACGGTTCATGAATATGCAGACATGATGGAGACACCTCTCCGATAAATAACCATCAGCGGGATCTGGAGATCCATAACGGTTCCCACATACTCAACGATGACTTTGTGATCGATAGAACCATTAACATATGAAACCAATTCCCTTTGTCACACGATACTCTAGTTATCCGAGGTTTGATCGTCGGTATCTCCATACCTAGTTCTACCTCGTTACTGATAAGTACTCTTTACTCGTTCCATGATATGTCATCCCTTGTGACCCAGTCACATGCTTGCAAGCTAATTAGATGACATTCCACCGAGAGGGCCCAGAGCATATCTATCCGTCATATGGATGGACAAATCCCAATCTTGGTCCATGCGCTTCAACACATACTTTCAGAATACCCAATGACACCTTTATGACCACCCAGTTACGAAGCGGTGTTTGATGTCATCAATGTACCCATCCGGTGATGGTGATTAACATAACCTCATGGTCGAAGGATTAGGTTACTATGTATTTTAAAGCTTATAGCAAACGAACTTAATGACTTGATCTTATGCTATGCTTACTATGGGTGTGTGTCCATTACATCATTCTCCTAATGATATGATCTTGTTATTAATGACATCCAATGTCCATGATCAGGAAACCATGATCATCCATTAATCAACAAGCTAGTTTAACAAGAGGCTTAGTAGGGACTCTTTTATGTTTACAAAACACACAAGTATTAATGTTTCCGGTTAATACAATTATAGCATGGGATGTAAACATTTATCATAAACATAAAGATATAATAATAACCACTTTATTATTGCCTCTTGGGCATATCTCCAACACCACCCTCCAGGGATCCCCGATCCCCTGTAGTTGTTGCGAGGCAGCTTATACCCGAATAGACAAACATCAAATCCAGCCCTGTCCCATTCCAGAGTAATGTGGTTGCACAGGGTTAAGTTGTTATAGCTAGACCGCAGAGAACCAGGTGCGTTTTCGTGACCCTTTTTCCTCCGGTTTTCCTCCCGCATTGTGTAAAACAAAACCTTTTTCTTTCTCAACATCTCTTGGGAGGTCCCACCTCACCAAGGTTTTATCATAAAACATTTGGTAAAACTTTTTCTGGGTCTTCCCATCCTCTAACTTTGCTTCGGCTAAAACGGGGTCTCCAGAGGGGTATGTGTAGCACCCCGGGAAAACCACTACTAGAAAATCGCTTGGTGTTTCTGTTTTGTGCATCATCATGACCACATGCTCATGTCATCATGCCACATTGCATTTGAGCATCGTCATTTTATCGTCCATGGTTTGCCTAAATTAATTTCCAAAAGCCTATATTTGTTTTCTAAATACCCCCGTCTTTTATTTCAAATCAAAACCCGGGCTTATTCAGAATATTTTGTTTGTCAAAAACTAATCGCAAAATGTTTTGTTTTAACATAAATAAATAATAATAATAATGAAAGAAAACAAGTTTATAACAGTTTCCGGGGAGGCAGCCTAACCTTTCGGGTCAGGCCACCTACTACCCGCCCAAAAGAAACCCTAGTCTAAACCCACCTAACCAAACCCTATTTATATCCCACCCAACGGTACACCATAGCACGCTCCTGCCCACCTCGTCACGCCTCGATGGCCACCCCTGGAACCCAAACCCATCGCTAGCGCAAGCCCCGTCTCTCCCTTGACCCCACCTCTCGCTCGCCACCAACCCCCGCACCCTCCTCCTCTCGATCGGCACCTTCCTCGCCATCCCCAACCATCTGCCTCGCGACGCGCCTGAAGCTTCTCTGCGCCACCGCCCGCAGGCGCCTGCCCTGCTGCTCTCTCTCGAGCCCCTCGCAGGTCCCCACACGGCCCGCGTCGCCGACCCCTCCGCTCCTCTTCGTCTCGGCCGCCAACCACCTCACCAGAACCTCGGCCATCATCGCTCGGGCTCCATCGAGATCCCCATCGCCGCCTCCTCGGACCAACACGGACAATCTCCTCCTCTGCTTCGACCCCGGCTTCAGCCTCGTCCGCCGTCGCCCTCCTCTCTGGCCGCATGGTGCCGCCACCATCCGCACGGGACCACATTTCCTCCTCGCCGTGGCCTCTGCTCCGCGCGACGACCTCGGCCACATCTCCTGCGAGCCACCTCCACAGCCTCTCTGTCGCGCGGTTCCCCTCCTCTCTCTGGCCCTCAACCGCCATGGCAGCGCCTGGGCGTTGCTGAGCCCGTCCTCCCTACGACCCCCATGTCGTCGTCGGCAACCGCCGCGTGCCTCTCTGCCGCAGCGGCGAGCACTGTGTTCACCGCCCGTGGCCTTTGCCACCCTGTCCTAGCCGCCCTTCCGCGAGTGCGTGACCCTGCCTCCGACCACCACACGCCAAGCTCACCACGGTGACCCCTCATTCGACTATGACCCCAGGTGTACTCATCCTCGCTGGTTCCTGTTGATGAGGGCCTTGGAGTACCGCCAAGTGTATATGGTGTAGTGGTGATATGCGGTTGGTGCTTCGAAGGTTTGGGAATGTCGTTAATGCGGCCCTTGTGCTAAGGAGATGGGTGTAGTACTCTGTGGGCTACTGGACTCTGATGCGAGCGTTTGCTCGAGGCGATAAGTTGCACATGAAGGCCCTCTGCTGAGAAGGTTGTCGTCCGAGTTCCAAATCCAAGATCACCGCCAAAGGGAAAAGGACCGACAAGATCTTCTTCCAGGGCCGCAAGACCCGAGCTCTACATCATGGATTCGATGGCCGAGACCCCGGATCCGAAGATCCGAATACCAAACCCTGAAGCCCCGAACCCGAAGAACTGATGCCGCTGAACCCGAACCCCTCCGACCCCCAAGATCTTCGAACCCCCAATGTGTGACCCTTTTTCCGAGACCCTTATTTTATAAATGACATCTATCTTGTTGCATAATTAAATTGTTCATGCATGCATACATATTTTGTGGGTGCGGGTTATTTTGTCGATTCACCTCATAATTAAATATGGAGCGCATATGCGGGCTATTGTTGTATTATACCGCCTCCATTTAAATTTGTGTAACGAACCGATGCCATGTTTTGCCTTGTTCATACAACATTTAAGTTGCAGGGTATTTAAACAACATGAACCACTTAAATTAATTGTCGGGACTCCGGTTCCGCTTAATATTGTCTAGTTCCACCGCATCTTTGCCGTGCCATGCATCATATCATAATCATGCCGGATCTTCTGCCGTAGTACTAAATAGTGTATGCGGTGTTTCTTCTAGTGCTTTGATTCTTCACGGACTAGGCCGATGAGTTGATGCGAGTGTCGATTCAATTTTTGGATGAACCATTGGCAGTGTTTCCCAGGCGAGCATCTCCCCCTTTCCACCTATTTTGCATTTATAGTCTTTACTTCCTCCTGTTGATCTATTGCTATCCGTATTGCGATGCTTTTGTTTCGGTGCACCGTTTATATTCCCTGCAGCCTCTATATTGCCTTGGACACATCCTACTTCCTGTTGTTTGATAGATAGCGCTGCCTTGTGTGTCGTAGTTGCTTGCTCAAGTGCTGCTTTGCATCGTTGTTGTTCCACCGTTGTTGGGAGGTTGGCACATGCCAAATGATGGAGATGCTTAATGGTGGAGATGATCTTGGCTTTAATTACAACTTGATATTAAATTGCTAGATATAACTAATGCAGAGGCATCGGTGGGCAATAGATGTTGTTTGGTTCTTCCACGCTCACTTGTGTCCTGTAGGACCCCGAGTACTTGATACCTGTTCCTTGACTATCGCACTATCCGCATATGGGACCATGAATCTCCTTAGCCAGAGCTTGATTCATTTCTTATTTCTTGGGGCCACAAAGTAGTTTGGGGCTTTATTACTATCCTGTACTTATGTCATGCTTTACTGCTTTATTTACAATTGTGCGTGGAGCACCTGTACCATTTTGGAACGTGGAATGTTTTCGCAGTATCGAAAAGCCCAGTCACACTTTCGGGTTCCCAGTCATTTACAGCCATTGACAAAAAACCTGGGTCCATCTCGGAGCCGGCCAACTTCGTTGTGGGTAGCTTGGTGGGGTGGCCCCGTGAAACGATTTACGAATCCTGTGATTGCTTTGTCGTGAAAGCCTCATTGGGTTTTGATTTGGTTTTTCCGAGGTTGATCGTGTGTGTGTTGTTATTTGTGCACCCCTGGAGGGTAAATCTTTCTAAAAGCCGTGTCCGTGGTTATGGACGACTTGGAGCACAGTATCTCGATCATAGACAAGCATAACTAAATTAGTGCTATAAATTTAACTTAATATGTGACTAGTAATCAGCTTCACTACAATGGAATGGATAATAAAAGTGCCAACAACTGGTTGAACTGGTGTGTATCATATCATGTTATACCTACCCAGTAAGTATCGCAACTCCAATGGAATGAAATAAAAGTGCCAACAACTACTGGGTTTGGGATGTCACATGCTAATTGTATCTGACTAGTAAGTACTTCAACTACAACTGAATGGTTAACTAAAACTTCCCACTACTTATGCTATCAGGATGACTCATGCTATCTATATCTGACTAGTAAGTGCTTCAACTATAATGGAATGAATAAAACTGCCAACTGTGTGAGTTCCTTGGTTTGACTTCCTCGTTTCGTCTCGAGGGGAATACCAGGATGGGTATGATTGGTGTTAGTATAAGGTTGGTTCCGAATAGGTCTTTCTTATCCCTCTCTAATAGCCGACATTTGAATTGAGTCTCTATAGATTGTTTAGTGCATGTTGTGCTGCCGCTTCAGTCCACCGTACCTATGTAGGCGGGAGCTGCCGAATTCTAGCATCGCCGTGTACGGGCCTCAGTACTGACGCTCTTCTTTTTCCATTTCCCTTTGTCGGCACCCCTTTTGTTTTCGCAGGTTTGAGATCGACGTTGTTAGCAGGGTTACCTTTCCGGCTTGGCCTGGGCAGGGTTACGGACGCCATTGGTTATTCTTCAGGGCTCTTAGCCCCATTTGCATCTTATCCGTACTCTTATGTTGTATCGTTTTCGAGGTGATTTGGATCTTTGGACTGAATATCTATATTCTTGACTCGAGGAGTCATTGTTGTATACATATGTTATGTGGGTTCCATCGTGGACTAATGTGTAATGGTATCACTTCGTTTTCCGCCCGCACGAAAGTGCCTGGTGGGCGTCCTTGAATCGTCTCTATGCGGGTTTGGCGGGAAGCCTAGAACTTGCATAGGGCCGATTCGAGGGTGTTACAGTATGGTGTATAACACCATCTACTCTACTAGGAACAATTAGGTACCAACAAGGGGGTTGTACTTAGTAGTACCAAAGTGTAATGGTTTAGAGGAGCCAAACCACTACCATATATATATATGTATATATCAACATATAGTAAAACAATGCAGTTTTTAATAAACAGCAGGTAAAACATGCATAAGTAAAATAATAGGACAAGGCTTATGAGAAAGAAGGTGGCTTTCCTGATGATCAGCAATATGGCAAAGTGTCCCTGGGGTTCTTCTTTAGATAACCAAAAATACCATTGATATCAATAATAATACCCCTTCTTTTGCTCTCCGAGATAATCGCAACTATCGTCGTCAGAGAGCACACATGCAATACAAACAAGGTCACAATCAACACCAGGCATACAACCAACAATACAATATAGCAAACAATTGAATAGTACAAAATCAAAATTCAGATGGTTTTGAGAGGATTGGTTTTAGAAGATTGAGATGGCCTTGGAGAAGGGAATGAATACCCCTTAGGATTTATAGTCTAGCAACTACCTAATAGATGGATTTTTGGATAAGACCATATTCTGTATGGTACCATTGTAAACACATTATACCAACATATAGGTACTGGTAATATGAAGCCAACAAAAGTGGTTTCACTATTTTATCACTTACCAAAGATTTATAGTGATTTTTATAGTGAAAAATACTCTAGTTTTTGGAAATAATTCACAAGAAAGATTTTGGAGCTCCAAAAATTATTTTCCTGTCTGGTTCAGTAGGGTTTGATGTACTTGTTCACTGAGAGTTGGAATCATGTCAAGATAATTACTGGAATGCCCTTAGAAAATTCCCAAAGGAAGTTCTGTACCCAACTTGTCTTTTTCACCAGATTAAATATACAGTAGCTTTTGATTTGATTCCAAGGACACAAGGTAGGTATTTTGAATACCTTTCTGTAGAAATTGGAATCAGCCTTTTTGGAGCTGTATAGCTACTGTAGTGAATTTAGAGGTGAATAAACCATGCACAGAACAGTTTAATTCACATAAAAACATTCAAGGCTAAATAAATCATGAGCTCCTGGATTTAGTTAGGTATTGGTGTACCACATCACAATTATTTTGAATTGGTTCAATTGGGCTTATGGTTTGGTGTATGGAATTTTCTAAAGTCATAAATGAATTGTTTTTGTTATTTTTACTCATGATAATGTGATGTTCACCTTGGCATGAGAAGAAGGTCTAGTGGTTGGTACAAGTAGTACCTTCCAAAAGAAATTGGGTTTACTCCATATGGAGTTGTACAATTCCCTGAGGAATATAAGGAGTGGTTTAGACACTTTTGGGAAGTTGATTTGACATATTTAACCCAAACACATTATGAGCTAACCAGAGGTACTGGGTGTTAGGGAAATCATCCCTTTACTTAGTAGAAATTAGATCTGGGCATAATCAGGTATTTTCCATTTTTATTGTGAATTAAAGCAACTGACTAGAAAACAAGTTTAGAAATCTAGAGACAAAGAGAAAACGAAGGAGAGGGCACTAGCCGGTTTTAGGCCGATCTGGGCCGCACAGTGGAGAACCGGCCCACCCGGGGCCAGCTGGGTGCGGGAAGAGGCTTTGAAAGGTCTGGCCAGTGGGGCCTGGGAGGCCAAAGGGGTATGGGGGATGCTTGAGCCGTCCGATTGAGTTAGGATCGACGGCTCAGGGTTGTCTTCTTCGTCTAGCGGCGGCTGGACAGAGGGGAAACCCTAGCTGGGGGTCCACGGCGCGGGGGAGCTCACCTAGGGCGCGGAGGCCGGCAGGGAGGGTGATGGGGCGATGCGGAGCACCATGGCGAGGCTAACGAGGGGCGGAACGACGGGGTTTGACGCCATGATGGATCCCGCACAAGGACGCCCGAAGGGGGCTCGCCGGAGCACGCCGGAGAGGCTTCGGGGCTACATGCATGTCCACGGTCGGGAGCAGGAGAGGACCAGGAGAGGTCTTGATGCCAGGAGGGATCCCTTGGTGGTGCGGAGAAGGCTCGGAGACGTCGGACTCGAGAGTGAAACTCCGCTCGGGTGCGTCGCCGGTGACAGTGCTCCGAGGTTCCTGTAGTGAAGGCGAGGCATCGGGAGATGGGTCAGCTGCAGGGGAGTAGATCTGAGCAAGAAATAGGGCCCGTAGGAGGCAGGGGTCAAGCTTAAACTTCATCTCTCTAAAGAGGCCGAGAGGGGCTCTCTTCCTTCTCCACGGCGAGGGAAGTAGAGGAGAGAGATCTGGAGCTCTCTAGGGAGGTCAGTTGAGTGAGAGGGGGAGAAATGAGGGAGCAGGAGTTAGTGGAGGGCCTCTGGTCAATTTAAAGGCAAATGGTAGGTTCATGGTGGACATGGCCTATGGAGGGGGTATGGCAGGTCCATGGCCTTGCCATTGGGCATCTGGGGTGGTGGAGAGACACAGGGGTCGTGCAGGGGACAAAGACAGGGAGGGGTGCTATTGTGGCAAGAGTTTTTGGCACTAGGTGGTTATCTCACTTTAATCTCTACTTCCAAACACTAGAGTACAAGGGGATTATGGTGCTACAGTGGTATTGCTATAGGGCTGCTCGACCAGGAGGAGAGAAGTGTGTTGTCCAGGCTTGGTGGAGAAGATTTTATATGGTTTGATGGAGTAATAGAGCAAGGTTTTGCTCGTACACAAATTTGGCCAAGTTGATGACTATGAAGGAAATTCTTTGAATTGAGCTTGGCAAGATGATTGAATGGTACTGGTAGATGGTTTACATCAGGGTACATCTCGAGGATTTATTCGGGATTTTTCAGATGATTTTTAGTGCATTTTTTATCCATTAATCAAATAGAGCAGATATGGTTTCTGGAAGCTCTTTTGATATTTTTACATTGGACAAGGTTGGTTTGTGGTATGAGATGGTCCCAAATGTGAATACACACTTTGGGGAATTTTCCCAATATTTATTGAGACACATAAGTATTTAAAGCTATTATTATTCCATTTCTGCCATTTAAGAAAATAGGCAAAAAGAAATAATAAAGGATCTCAAAAATATTCGTTTTTGAAGTGGGAAGATGGGGTATGATATAGGACCTCAATTGAGCCAAAAGTTGGGGAAGTGTTTTGGCAAAAACCAATCTTTCCTTTATGGAAGGAGTTTTGGAGGTTTTGCATATTAAAGGAAATTAAATTGTTTTGGTCCAAATAAATATGGATAATTGTTGATAAATCTTGATGATCCAGGTAGATGATGTAGGCAAGGTGTAGCAAGCATTTTCAACCTTGGTATTGAAGAATCCAAGTTGATTTTGAGGAAATACCTTGGATTAAGGATCTAGGGTGATGTTAATTTCATACCCTCAAAACCATGTTGGATCTTGGAGCTCAGAGCTCCCCTTGGGGCATGGTACATATGGATGGATAAACCAAGTGCTGTAGATTGCAATGGTGTAGGGATTTGAGCTTGGTCCTGCTTGAGCTCATCAAGACAGGCTTTCGAAGTTTGAATAAAATAAGCCTGCCAAAGCAGATTATCAACTAGCCTTCAAAACCTTGTGGGTTTAAACAGCTCAGGGATCCAATTGGCTAAAGTGAAGTAGGTAATGATAGAACTATATGAGTAGAACACAACCATGCAAAGAGTTGGTCCATAGAAGGTTGGATGGTGGTGTGAGCTTGTACGAAAGTAGGCATGTTGACTAGATTTGCAGGAAAAGATATTTTCTTGCCTTCAAAACCATCAAGAACAAGTGGGTTGGAGGAGGATATAACCAAGGTCAAGAGTGGGCCTTGGTATTCCTTGGGATGCTTAACAAGATTGTTCAGATGCATTTCCCAAAGTGCACAAGGGTTGAGAAAGGGAGGCACAAGGGTTGAGAAAGGGAGGCACAAGGGTTTTTGACTAGAATGTGGGTGGTGATGATTTTGATGGATGGCAAGGTACCAAAGCATCATCAAGTGGTTGATGTTGAAGTGTATATGGAGTAGAAAGTGTCCTTGCTTGATATTGGTCTTCATTGAGTTGGAAACTTCTAGAATAGATCACTACAGAATTGATCTGGGTAAGGGTTACAGATGATCACCTAGTAGCTAGGGATCAGATCTAGAATGTATCCTTGCTTAGGGTGGGATGATTTGGAGACATCTTGATCCTAGTGATGAGCTCCTAGAGTAGCTCATACTATCTCCTAAGCAGACAATTCAAACAACAGATCAAGGCAACTCATCTTACAATCAAATCAACTACTATTGGGGTTACCACCAAGCTTAGCTTGAGGTAAGGATGGGTATTTTGAAATAGGTTGGAGTTTGAACAAGGTAAGATCCTTGGTATCTCCACCAAGAGTAGAATTTCAAAAGTTTACAAAAAGGTTTTGGTAAATCTAGAGGTAAGAGTATAGTAGAAGGTTCTCTCCTGAAAACATAGGGAGATTATGTTATATAGCTATCCATAGTTTTGTCAATAGAAGCTACTAAAATAGTTTTGGTTACATAAGCATCTTGGCTCAGGTGTTGAAATGCCAGAACATTTGAGAGTACGGAAATTAAGCCAGGACTGTTTTAGGAAGTAGATTTTTTCAAATAGTGCTAAGGTAAGGAGTATATCATCTAATACACATTCATATGCATAAGAATATCCAAACAACAAGCAAACACTTCAGCATTAAACAAGGAAAAGTTTTTGTTCCCCCTGATTTTGCATTCTGGACAACTAATCTGGGTTGCGGAAATTCGGATGTTACACACCACCAGGTAGTTAATGTTTCGAAAACGAGTGAGAGTTTGGAAAGATTCAACTTCTTGCTAAGAATATGCATGCCTAGAAATTTGACCATGTTTTGAAAACAATCAAAGAGGCCATGACTCACCGTGTTTTGCAATTTTAGCTGTGTTTCGAATTTGACTTCACACCTTGTGATAATGTATTCACTAGACCCGCCACCAGGCAATTAATGTATGGAGAATGAGTGAGGGTTTGGAAAGATTCAACTTCTTGCTAAGAATATGCATGCCTAGAAATTTGAGCGTGTTTTGAAAATAATCAAAGAGACTATGACTCACCGTGTTTTGAATTTTTTCCCGTGTTTGAAATTAACTTCACACCTTGCGAAAATTTGTTCAGTGGACCCACCACCAGGTAGTCAATGTATCGAGACGAGTGAGAGTTTGCAAAGATTGAACTTCTTGCTAAGAATATGCATGCCTAAAAATTTGACCGTGCTTTGAAAACAACCAAAGAGACTATGACTCACCGTGTTTTGAAATTTTGGCTGCGTTTCAAAATTAACTTCACACCTTGCAATAATCTATTCACTAGACCCACCAATAGGAAGTTAATGTATCGAGAACGAGTGAGAGTTTTTTGGCAAGATTAAACTTCTTCCTAAGAATATGCATGCCCAGAAATTTGACCGTGTTTTGAAAATAACCAAAGAGGCTATGACTCACCGTGTTTGGAAATTTGGTTGTGTTTCGAAATTAACTTCATACCTTGCGATAATTCATTAAGTGGACCCACCACCAGGCAGTTAATGTTTCGAGAATGAGTGAGAGTTTGGAAAGGTTCAACTTCTTGATAAGAATATGCATGCCTAGAAATTTGACAGTGTTTTGAAAACAGTCAATGGGACTATGACTCACCATGTTTGGAAATTTGGTTGTGTTTCGAAATTAACTTCATACCTTGCGCTAATTCATTAAGTGGACCCACCACCAGGCAGTTAATGTTTCGAGAACGAGTGAGAGTTTGGAAAGGTTCAACTTCTTGCTAAGAATATGCATGCCTAGAAATTTGACAGTGTTTTGAAAATAATCAAAGAGACTATGACTCACCATGTTTTGAAATTTTCCCCGTGTTTCGAAATCAACTTCACACCTTGCAAAAATCTATTTAGTGGACTCACCACCAGACAGTTAATGTATCGAGACAAGTGAGAGTTTGGAAAGATTGAACTTCTTGCTAAGAATATGCATGCCTAGAAATTTGACAGTGTTTTGTAAACAACCGAAGGGACTATGACTCGTCGAGTTTTGAAATTTTGGCTGCGTTTCGAAATTAACTTCACACCTTGCGATAATCTATTCACTAGACCCACCACCAGACATTTAATGTATTGAAAATGAGTGAGAATTTGGAAAGATTTAACTTCTTACTAAGAATATGCATGCCTAGAAATTTGATCGTGTTTTGAAAATTATCAAAGAGACTATGACTCACCGTGTTTTTAAATTTTGCCCGTGTTTTAAAAATAACTTCACACCTTGTGAAAATTTGTTCAGTGGACCCACCACCAAGCAGTCAATGTATCACCATGAGTGAGAGTTTGGAAAGGATCAACTTCTTGCTAAGAATATGCATGCCTAGAAATTTGACCGTGCTTTCAAAACAACCAAAGAGACTATGACTCACCATGTTTTGAAATTTTGGCTATGTTTTGAAATTAACTTCACACCTTACGATAATATGTTCAGTGGACGCACCAGGCAGTCAATGTATCGAGAACGAGTGAGAGTTGTTTGGCAAGATTCAACTTCTTGCTAAGAATATGCATGCCTCGCAATTATTTGACCGTGTTTTGGAAACAATCAAAGAGACTATGACTCACCGTGTTTTGAATTTGTGGCTGTGATTCGAAATTAACTTCACACCTTGCGATAATCTTTTCAATGGACCCACCACCAGGCATTCAATGTATTGAGAACGAGTGAGAGTTTGGAAAGATTCAACTTCATGCTAAGAATATGCATGCCTAGAAATTTGACCGTGTTTTGAAAATAATCAAAGAGACTATGACTTAGCGTGTTTTGAAATTTTTCCTCTGTTTCGAAATTAACTTCACACCTTGCGAAAAACTATTTAGTGGACCCACTACAAGGAAGTCAATGTATCGAGATGAGTGAGAGTTTGGAAAGATTCAACTTCTTGCGAAGAATATACATGCCTCGAAATTAGACCGTGTTTTGAAAAATACCAACGGGACTATGACTAACCGTGTTTTGAAATTTTTGCTATGTTTCGAAATTAACTTCACACTTTGCGATAACAGGTTCAGTGGACCCACTAGGAAGTGAATGTATCGAGAACGAGCGAGAGTTGTTTGGAAAGATTCAACTTCTCGCTAAGAATATACATGCCTCGCAATTTGACCGTGTTTTGAAAACAATCAAAGAGACTATGACTCACCATGTTTTGAAATTTTGCCTGTGTTTCGAAATTAACGTCACACTTTGCAATATCTGTTTAGTGGACCCTCCACCAAGAAATCAATGTATCTAGAATGAGTGAGAGTTTGGAAATATTCAACTTCTTGCTAAAGATATGAATGCCTAGAAGTTTGACCATGTTTTGAAGACAATCTAAGGGACTTTGACTAACCGTGTTTTTGAAATTTTGCCTTAGTTTCAAAATTAACTTCACACCTTGCAAAAATTTGTTCATTGGAGCCACCACTAGGTAGTTAATGTATCCAGACGAGTGAGAGTTTGGAAAGATTCAACTTCTTGCTAATAATATGCATGCTTAGAAATTTTACCGTGTTTTGTAAACAACCAAAGATACTATGACTCATCGTGTTTTGAAATTTTGGCCGCGTTTTGAAATTAACTTCACACCTTGCGATAATCTATTCACTAGACCCAACACCAGGCATTTAATGTATTGAGAACGAGTGAGAATTTGGAAAGATTTAACTTCTTGCTAAGAATATGCATTCCTAGAAAATTGACCGTGTTTTGAAAATAATCAAAGGGACTATGACTCACCGTGTTTTTAAATTTTGCCTGTGTTTTTAAATTAACTTCACACCTTGCGAAAATTTGTTCAGTGGACCAACCAGGCATTCAATTTATCAAGAACGAGTGAGAGTTGTTTGGCAAGATTAAACTTCTTGCTAAGAATATGCATGCCTAGAAATTAGACCAGGTTTTGAAAACAATCAAAGGGACTATGACTCACCGTGTTTTGAAATTTTGCCTGTGTATCGAAATTACCTTCACACCTTGCAGAAATCTGTTCAGTGGACCCACTACTAGGAAGTCAATGTATGGAGACGAGTGAGAGTTTAGAAAGATTCAACTTCTTGCAAAGAATATGCATCCCTAGAAATTTGACCGTGTTTTGAAAACAACCAAAGAGATTATGACACACCGTGTTTTGGAATTTTGGCTGTGTTTCGAAATTTAATTCACACTTTGCGATAACATGTTTAGAGGACCCACAAAGTAGTGAATGTATCGAGAACGGGTGAGAGTTGTTTGGAAAGATTCAACTTCTTGGTAAGAATATGCATTCCTCGAAATTTGACCGTGTTTTCTAAACAATCAAAGAAACTATGACTCACCGTGTTTTGAAATTTTGGTTGTGTTTCGAAATTAACTTCACACCTTGCGATAATCAGTTTAGTGGACCCACCACCAGGCAGTCAATGTATCGAGAACGAGTGAGAGTTTTGAATGATTCAACTTCTTGCTAAGAATATGCATGCCTAGAAATTTTACCATGTTTTGAAAACAATCAAAGGGACTATACTCAGCGTGTTTTGAAATTTTTCCTGTGTTTCGAAATTAACTTCACACCTTGCAAAAATCTGTTTATTGGACCCACTACCAGGAAGTCAAAGTATCGAGACGAGCGAGAGTTTGGAAAGATTCAACTTCTTGCTAAGAACAGGAGTTCCTAGAAATTTGACCGTGTTTTGAAAACAACCAAAGAGACTATAACTCACTGTGTTTTAAAATTTTAGTTATGTTACGAAATTAACTTCACACTTTGTGGTAACATGTTCAGTGGACCTACCAGGCCGTCAATGTATCGAGAACGAGCGAGAGTTGTTTGGAAAGATTCAACTTCTTGCTAAGAATATGCATGCCTCAAAATTTGACCGTGTTTTGAGAAAAATCAAAGAGACTATGACTCACCATGTTTTGAAATTTTGGCTGTGTTTCGAAATTAACTTCACATGTTGCGATAATCAGTTTAGTGGACCCACCACCAGGCAATCAATGTATCGAGAACGAGTGAGAGTTTGGAAAGATTCAACTTCTTGCTAAGAATATGCATGCCTAGAAATTTGACCATGTTTTGAAAACAATCAAAGGGACTATGACTCAGCGTGTTTTGAAATTTTGCCTTAGTTTCGAAATTAACTTCACACCTTGCAAAAATATGTTCAGCGGATCCACCACTAGACAGTCAATGTATCAAGACGAGTGAGAGTTTGGAAAGATTCAACTTCTTGCTAAGAATATGCATGCCTAGAAATTTGGCCATGTTTTGAAAACAGTCAATGGGACTATGACTCACCGTGTTTTCAAATTTTGGTTTTGTTTTGAAATTAACTTCACACTTTGCGATAACATGTTCAGTGGACCCACCAAGCAGTGAATGTATCGAGAACGAGCGAGAGTTGTTTGGAAAGATTCAACTTCTTTCTAAGAATATGCATGCCTAGAAATTAGACTGTGTTTTGAAAACAATCAAAGAGACTATGACTCACAGTGTTTTGAAATTTTGGCTGTGTTTTGAAATTAACTTCACACCTTGTGATAATCTGGTTAGTGGACCCACCACCAGGGAGTTAAAGTATCGAGACGAGTGAGAGTTTGGAAAGATTCAACTTCCCGGTAAGAATATGCATGCCTAGAAATTTGACCATGTTTTGAAAACAACCAAGGAGACTGCGACTCACTGTGTTTTGAAATTTTTGTTATGTTTCGAAACTAACTTCACACCTTGTAATAATCTTTTCAGTGGACCCACTAGGCAGTGCATGTATCGAGAACAAGTGAGAGTTTGGAAACATTCAACTTGTTGCTAAGAATAGGCATGCCTAGAAATTGGCCCGTGTTTTGAAAACAACCAAAGAGATTATGACTCACCGTGTTTTGAAATTTTGGCTGTGTTTTGAAATTAACTTCACACTTTGCGATAACATGTTCAGTGGACCCACCAAGTAGTGAATGTATCCAGAACGAGCGAGAGTTGTTTGGAAAGATTCAACTGCTTGCTAAGAATATGCATGCCTCAAAATTTGACCATGTTTTGAAACAAATCAAAGAGACTATCACTCACCATGTTTTGAAATTTTGCTTGTGTTTCAAAATTAACTTCACACCTTGCAATAATCTGTTTAGTGGACCCACCACCATTCAGTCAATGTATCGAGAACGAGTGAGAGTTTGGAAAGATTCAACTTCTTGCTAAGAATATGCATGCCTAGAAATTGGACCATGTTTTGAAAACAATCTAAGGGACTATGACTTACCGTGTTTTGAAATTTTAGCCGTGTTTCGAAATTAACTTCACACCTTGCAATAATATTTTCAGTGGCCCACCAGGCAGTAAATAAATCGAGAATGAGTAAGAGTTTGGAAAGATTCAACTTCTTGCTAAGAATATGGATGCCTAGAAATTAGACCGTATTTTAAAACAATCAAAGAGATTATGACACACTGTGTTTTGAAATTTTGGCTGTGTTTTGAAATTAACTTCGCACCTTGCAATAATCTATTCACCAGAACCACCACCAGCCAGTTAATGTATTGAGAATGAGTGAGAGTTTGAAAAGATTCAACTTCTTGCTAAAAAGATGCATGCCTAGAAATTTGACGGTGTTTTGAAAATAATCGAAGAGACTATTGAAATTAACTTGACATGTTGCGAAAATCTGTTCAGTGGACCCACCACCAGGCAGTCAATGTATCGAGACGTGTGAGAGTTTGGAAATATTCAACTTCTTGCTAAGAATATGAATGCCTAGAAATTGGACCATGTTTTGAAAACAACCAAAGAGACTATGACTCACCATGTTTTGAAATTTTGGCTGTGTTTCGAAACTAACTTCACACCTTGCGATAATCTTTTCAGTGGACCCACTAGGCAGTGCATGTATCGAGAACAAATGAGAGTTGTTTGGCAAGATACAACTTCTTGATAAGAGTTTGCATGCCTCGAAATTTTGACCGTGTTTTGAAAAAAATCAAAGAGACAATGACTCATCGTGTTTTGAAATTTTGGCTGTGTTTCGAAATTAACTTCACACCTTGCGATAATGTGTTTAGTGGACCCACCACCAGGCAGTCAATGTATCGAGAACGAGTGAGAGTTTGGAAAGATTCAACTCCTTGTTAAGAATATGCATGCCTCGAAATTTGAGCATGTTTTGAAAACAATCAAAGGGACTATGACTTACCGTGTTTTGAAATTTTAGCTGTGTTTCGAAATTAACTTCACACCTTCCAAAAATATGTTCAGTGGACCCACCACCAGGCAGTCAATGTATCAACACGAGTGAGAGTTTGGAAAGATCCAAATTCTTGCTAAGAATATGCATGCCTAGAAATTTGACCATGTTTTGAAAACAACTAAAGATACTATGACTCACCGTGTTTTGAAATTTTGGTTGTGTTTCCAAATTAACTTCACACCTTGCAATAATCTTTTCAGTGGCCCCACCAACAGGCAGTCAATGTATCGAGAACGATTGAGAGTTTGGAAAGATTCAACTTCTTGCTAAGAATATGAATGCCTAGAAATTTGATCGTGTTTTGAAAACAATCAAAGAGGCTATGACTCACCGTGTTTTGAAAATTTGGCTGTGTTTCGAAATTAACTTAACTCCTTGTGATAATATTTTTACTAGACCCACCACCAGGCAGTTAATGTATCGATAACGAGTGATAGTTTGGAAAGATTCAACTTCTTGCTAAGAATATGCATGGTTAGAAATTTGACCGTGTTTTGAAAATAATCGAAGAGACTATTAATCACTGTGTTTTGAAATTTTCCCCGTGTTTTGAAATTAAATTCACACCTTGCAAAAATATGTTCAGTGGAACCACCACCAGGCAGTCAATGTATCGAGACGAGTGAGAGTTTGGAAATATTCAACTTCTTGCTAAGAATATGCATGCCTAGAAATTTCACCGTCTTTTGAAAACAACCAAAGAGACTATGACTCACCATGTTTTGAAATTTTGGCTGTCTTTCGAAATTAACTTGACACCTTGCGATAATCTATTCAGTGTACCCACCAAGCAGTCAATGTATCGAGAACGAGTGAGAGTTGTTTGGCAAGATTCAACATCTTGCTAAGAATATGCATGCCTCGAAATTATTTGACCGTGTTTTGGAAACAATCAGTGAGACTTTGACTCACTGTGTTTTGAAATTTTGTCCGTGTTTCGAAATTAACTTCACACCTTGCGAAAATCTTTTCAGTGGACCCACCACCAGGAAGTCAATGTATCGAGAACGAGTGAGAGTTTGGAAAGATTAAACTTCTTTCTAAGAATAAGCATGCCTAGAAATTTGACAGTGTTTTGAAAACAACCAAAGAGACTATGACTCACCATGTTTTGAAATTTTGGCTGTGTTTCAAAATTAACTTCACACTTTGTGATAACACGTTCAGTGGACCCTGCCACCAGGAAGTGAATGTATCGAGAACGAGCGAGAGTTGCTTGGAAACATTCAACTTCTTGCTAAGAATAGGCATGCCTCGAAATTTGACCTTGTTTTGGAAATAATCAAAGAGGCTATGACTCACCCTGTTTTGATATTTGGTTGTGTTTCAAAATTGACCTCACACCTTGCAATAATCTGTTTAGTGGACCCACCACCAGGCAGTCAATGTATCAAGAACGAGTGAGAGTTTGGAAAGATTCAACTTCTTGCTAAGAATATGCATGCCTAGAAATTTGACCATGTTTTGAAAACCATCAAAGGGATTATGACTCAATGTGTTTTGAAATTTGACTGTGTTTCGAAATTAACTTCACACCTTGCGAAAATATGCTCAGTGTACCCACCACCAGGCAGTCAATGTATCGAGACGAGTGAGAGTTTGGAAAGATTCAACTTCTTGCTAAAAATATGCATGCCTAGAAATTTGACCGTGTTTTGAAAACAACCAAAGAGACTATGACTCACCATGTTGTGAAATTTTTGCTGTGTTTCGAAATTAACTTCACATCTTGTGGTAATCTATTAAGTGGACCCACCTCCATGCAATCCATGTATCAAGAACGAGTGAGAGTTTGGAAAGGTTCAACTTCTTGCTAAGAACATGCATGCCTAGAAATTTGACTGTGTTTTAAAACAATCAAAGAGGCTATTACTCACCATGTTTTGAAATGTTGGCTGTGTTTTGAAATTAACTTCACACCTTGCGATAATGTATTCACTAGACCCACCACTAGATAGTTAATGTATCGAGAACGAGTGAGGGTTTGGAATGATTCAACTTCTTGCTAAGAATATGCAATGCCTAGAAATTTGACCGTGTTTTGAAAATAATCAAAGAGACTATGACTCACTGTGTTTTTAAATTTTGCCCGTGTTTTGAAATTAACTTCACACCTTTTGAAAATTTGTTCAGTGGACCCTCCACCAGGCAGTCAATGCATCGAGACAAGTGAGAGTTTGGAAAGGTTCAACTTCTTGCTAAGAATATGCATGCCTAGAAATATGATCGTGCTTTGAAAACAACCAAAGAGACTATGACTCACCATGTTTTGAAATTTCGGTTGTCTTTCAAAACTAACTTCACACCTTGCTATAATCTGTTCAGTGGACCCACCAGGCAGTAAATGTATCAATAACGAGTGAGAGTTGTTTAGCAAGATTCAAATTCTTGCTAAGAATATGCATGCCTCGAAATTATTTGACCATGTTTTGGAAACAATCAGAGAGACTTTGGCTCACCATGTTTTGAAATATTGATTGTGTTTCGAAATTAAACTTCACACCTTGTGGTAATCCGTTCAGTGGACCCACCAGGAACTGAATGTCGAGAACAAGCGAGAGTTGTTTGGAAAGATTCAACTTCTTGCTAAGAATATGCATGCCTAGAAATTTGACCGTGTTTTGAAAACAACCAAAGAGACTATGACTCACCATGTTTTGAAATTTTGGCTGCGATTCGAAATTAACTTCACACCTCGCGATAATCTTTTTCAATGGACCTACCAGGCAGTCAAGGTATCGAGAACGAGTGAGAGTTGTTTGGCAAGATTCAACTTCTTGCAAAGAATATCCATGCCTCGAAATTTTTACTGTGTTTTGAAAAAAATCAAAGAGACTATGACTCGCCGTGTTCTGAAATTTTGTCCATGTTTCAAAATTAACTTCACACCTTGCGAAAATCTTTTCAGTGGACCCACCACCATGCAGTCAATGTACCGAGACGAGTGAGAGTTTGGATAGATTCAACTTGTTCCTAAGAATATGCATGTCTATAAATTTGACCGTGTTTTGAAAACGACCAAAGAGACTATGACTCACCATGTTTTCAAATTTTGGATGTGTTTCAAAATTAACTTCACACCTTGCGATAATCTATTCGGTGGACCCACCAGGCAGACAATGTATCGAGAACGAGTGAGAGTTGTTTGGCAAGATTCAACATCTTGCTAAGAATATGCATGTCTAGAAATTTGACCGTGTTTTGGAAACAATCAAAGAGACTATGACTCACCGTGTTTTGAATTTTTGGGTGTGTTTCAAAATTAACTTCACACATTGTGATAATCTGTTGAGTGGACCCACTACTAGGCAGTCAATGTATCGAGAACGAGTGAGAGTTTGGAAACATTCAACTTCTTGCTAAGAATATGCATGCCTAGAAATTTGACCGTGCTTTGAAAACAGCCAAAGAGACTATGATTCACTGTGTTTTGAAACTTTGGGTGTGTTTCAAAATTAACTTCACACTTTGTGATAACATAATCTATGGACCCACCAGGAACTGAATGTATCGAGAACAAGCGAGAGTTGTTTGGAAAGATTCAACTTCTTGCTAAGAATATGCATGCCTTGAAATTTGACCGTGTTTTCAAAATAATCAAAGAGAATTTGACTCGCCGTGTTTCGAAATTTTGGCTGTGTTTCGAAAGTAACTTCACACTTTGCGATAATCTGTTCGGTGGATCCACCAGGCAGTTAATTGATCAAGAACGAGTGAGAGTTGTTTGGCAAGATGAAACTTCTTGCTAAGAATATGCATGCCTAGAAATTTGACCATGTTTTAAAAACAATCAAAGAGGCTATGACTCACCTTTTCATAAACCACACTGATCCACTAGATGTTAATGCATGTGTGTTCTTTTCATAAACCACATCGATCCTATGATGTGATTGCATATGTGTGTTCTTTTCATAAACCACATGGATCCACTAGATATTATTGCATATGTGTGTTCTTTTCATAAGCCACATGGATCCACTAATGTCATTGCATATGTGTGTTCTTTTGATAAACCACACTGATCGACTAGATGTCATTGCATATGTGTGTTCTTGTCATAAACCACATGGATCCACTAATGTCATTGCATGTGTGTTCTTTTCATAAACCACATGGATCCACTAGATATCATTGCATGTGTGTGTATCAATGTGCATCATTGTGGTTTTGGAAAAGAACACATGCAATGATGCCACTCCAGCATGTGGTGTCCAACCATGTCCAAGAACCCTAGTAGCAGAGTGGGATTCAACTGCAGCATGCATTCTATCACCAGTTTAAAAGATGCTGCATCACCAAACCCACTTGGGTGTGTGTGTATCAGTGTCCATAATTGTGGTTTTGGAAAAGAACACATGCTATGATGCCACTCTAGATGTGGTGTCCAACTATGTCCAGGAACCTAGCAGCATGTAACACCCTCGCCTGATAAGGCTGAGTTCCTGTGTATAGTGCCAATCCCTGGATCGGTTCACTAGCACACATAGTATAGATGAATACCAAAGAACATAACAGTGCATCATAATTACATCGAATGATCCAGAATTTGTAATTACTACATAGTGCTTAGCTCAAATGCTAGCTCAAATAACAAAGTAGCATACAGAAGCATAAACAGATAGTAGGCTCCATGTTCAATTGTGCCACAGGCGAACAACTGTTGAGTGGAGTACCGCGACCTATTCAATCACTCAGAATCGATATATCCTGCAACATGAAACGTAGCAGCCCCGAAGGGTCAATACATGGAATGTATGGCAAGTAGTGCTAAGGTAAAAGAGAGAATGCACCTAGCATCTACATGCCTATTTTGCTAGTGGAGCTTTGGCTAGCTTGCACTTTTCAAACACATTTATCCTACTTTCGTAAACCATTTTATTCATAGCAACCCATTAAGTTCACTCATCAAGTTTTAGTAATTTGGACATAAGGATGAGCGAGAATATGTCATAGTCTCAAAATCAACCAACTCAATCGTCCGTAACCAGGGACACGACTAAGTACTTAGTTTTTACACCCTGCAGGGGTTTGTACACTTTACCCATATGATCTGGCCAACCTAGGTCGTACCACCACACTCGTATTGAGTGATGATAGGTAGAAGTCCAAGATTAGATCTTTTGGGAAGTAGATCTCCAAACCCCACAGCACACCGGTCCCAACCTACCATTCACTACATCTCTGGCTACGTTGGGTTCGGATCACCACAACCTACTAAGTCCAACCAGCCACCCATTTCTTACTGGCACATGGATGCACACGTAAGGTACTATAACAAAGAGAACTAATTCTTCTCAGTACCCTGGGCGGCATTCCCCACCATTATCCACACTCCACTGACAATCCGACCATTCCGCCCTGGTATTTCATTAACATTATGTTGTTTTCATTTTAAACAAACACATACTTCACCATAATGTGATCCCTTTCCCCCGTCTTCACAGCAGGTCTAAGCACATCTACTAAATGGGGCTCAACTACAAGGAATTCTTACCACAATATATAGGATATAGCATAGCATAGTAATTCCTACACAATATCTACAGAAATAAACTACACATGCATAGGATAAAATAATAGGACAAGGTATGAACAAAATAGCATCTACTTGCCTTTATAGTTGTTGGAGTTGTTCAGACACTCGTTGCAATCACAGACGTTGCACTCCTCGCAATCTATCAATCAAACAATTGCAATGTATAAACAACCATACACAATCATAAGCAAATGCACAAATGCATGCATGCCAATTTAATAAAAGTTCCAGTAGTGTATTTAGGTTCTCTGATCATTATTACTACTGAATGCATTCATGGAAAACCTTTTTTGCATTAAAACCGAAACATGCAATTTGTTGTTCCAATTAATAGGCCTTTAAACAAAATACTAAGCCACATCTGTAAACTGTGTTGTAAAACCTAGACAAAAATATTAACTTGTGGACAATCCAAAATAAAGCCAGGGGCAAATAGAATCACGCAAAAAGGTGTTACAGATCTTTTTCTGCAATTTTTATAGTGAACTGAGCCTTTAATTAAACTCAAACATATCAGTATAGTAAACTTGCAATTTTATTTCAGAAACAGGTTCTACACTTTCTTATGATTCCATAGAAACCTTATTTGCAATTTTCTGATTAGTAGTTATTTTCTTATGAATTTAATACTCCAAAAGGCCATTAAACCATTTAAGTAATCACGACAAATAATTACGGAAATGTCTGATACAGTTACAGATTAATATTCTACACAAAATTGTGAATCCAACGGTATCTTATTTGCATTTTTACAATGAGTAGATCTTTTTATATGATTTTTACAAATGTTAATCTTTTTTGCTATTTTTATTCAATTTCAAATTACAGGGGAATATTCCCTGGGAATATTCTGCGCTGACGCAGCTGCTGACTCAGCGTGCAGTGCTGATGGTGCGCGACATGGCAGAACGGGAGTGGGCGATACCCCTTCGCGTCGGGTCCTAATCTGAACCGTTGGCAGATGATCTGACGGCCAGGAGAGAAAGCTTCCGAGGCTCACCATCGATGACATCGACGACCGCGGGCGGTGGCTCAGGCGGCGGTGGTTGTAGGCGATTGCGTGGTGGTCTTCCATGTCGGACTAGACAACAAAGTGAGTTGGAGAGTGGCAGTCACCGCGGTGGTCTTGGCATGCAGCTTTGCTTCCTCGGGCATCGGCGGTGGTCAACTGGAGTGTTGCGGTGGCAGTGATGCTCCGGCGGCACCTCTTCCGTGTTCTAGGGCTCCTGCAGGCAGAAGAGGGGCATCAGGAGAAGTGGTGCAGCGAGGGGAGTCGAGTAGGAAAATAAGGAGGGCGCGGGGTGCTAGGGAACCTCATGTTCGTGCTAGTCCAAGGCGGCGGCTCCGGAGAGATCGGGTCGTGCTCCCGCGGCGGCTAGGGTTAACAAAACTCGAAAAAACGGAACGAGGCGCGCATAATCGGCGGAATTTCACTTCGGATTCAAGCCGTGTCGCGCGAGGAGTCCGGCTGCAGGGTGAAGAGGACTGATATGTGGGCCAGGGTTGTCAGCGGCTCAGGGGAGGCGGGCTGCACGGCCAGGCTACTCCTGGGCTGGCTGTTGCGCTTCGCGTTGCGCGAGGAGCGGGGGCGCTAGATAGGGTAGGGGTTAGGTGGGCTAGGCTGGCTGGCTGGGGCTGGCCGGCTCCGAGTAGTTTAGGTATTTTTTCCCTTTTGCTTTTATTCTTTTTCATTTCTTATTTCTTTAATATCTTTTGCATACAACCTCCGAATGAGATGATTTTATTTCTGAATTTTTCTAAAATCCTGTAGATCAACATAGGATCATTTTTGGCACTAATATGCCTACTTAAAAATAGTGATTTCACAAATCCATGTGTATTCCTTTTGTAGACGCATTTTAGTAATCAAATTTAGGGTTTAAAACTAGTGTCTGCAATTCAAATTTTTCATGAATGCAGTGATGCCATGTCAATGAAATGCAAATGCATTTTTTTCTAGTCCCAAATTTCTAAAAATTTGGGATGTGACAGACTAACCCCCTTAAGATGAATCTCGTCCCGAGATTCGAAATGGCTAGCAAGGTTTGGGTGGTGTTCTCGAGGCTAACCCCCTTAAGACAATTATAATTGGCATCTTCAAATCTAATTGTTGGACTACATTTGATTCTTCTTTCCTTTTGGCATACCAATCTATTAAAACTTGATTCTAAACCTTCCAATCCACGCTAGAGTTGAATCTAAGACAGGTGAATCCAATATAATCTAGCTGGTGGGAAATTTGTTTGCTACCAATCCCCAGGATTTACTTGTGGCATATCGTACTAGCTATCAATTCTTCTCAAATGAGTTCTCTTTAACAGATCCTCTAAGTAACTCCACATGTAACTATTCTTATCAATTAATGCCTCGATATGAATGAACATGGTGCAACAATATTGAAAAAAATTATGAGTGTTATGCATGAAGTAGCCGGGAACTTACTAGTCATGAAGCCTGGCTTGTTGAGTGCTTTCCTGGCATGCATATGGTTAACTGTTGCCTTCAAAGTTGAATCTGGCTTGTCTCCAGCTTCAATCTTCCTCTCCGGACAGTTATTAGCATAGTGTCCCTTCTGGTTGCACTTGAAGCATTCCACGTTGCTGAGATCTCGATTTCCATTGCGGTGATGGCCATTGCCTCCATTGTGGTTGTGTCCATTGCCTCCATTGTTGTGATGTCCAGAGTCTCCATCATAAACAGTGCGAGCACGATGGTGTGATCCTGAGTGGTGATTGCTATTCTTCCTCTTGCATCTCTCTACCTGCTGTTGTTTCCCTTCCAGAATCCTAGCCTTGTCCATCAGCTCCTGAAATGTCGAGCAATAAACCACAGATAGCTGAAGTGAAAGCTCATCACTGAGACCATCTAGGAAGCTCTCCCTCCTCTTCTCATCAGTGTCCACATCCTCAGGGGCATAGCGGGACAAGTTGTTGAATTCCTCTATGTAGTCCGCCACAGTGCGATTGGTTTGGCGCAAGTTGTGGAATTCTTTCCTCTTCAGGCTCATGGTCCCGGCAGAGAGGTGGTTGGTTCTGAACCCTTCCTCAAACATGGCCCAAGTAACTGTGTCCAGCGGATTGGTGATCTGGAAAACATCCCACCAAGAAGCAGGTTTTCTTTCCAGTAAGTGAGCAGCAAACCTCACTTTTTCAGCATCAGTGCAACCAACGGTAACCAAGTCCTTGTTCACAGAACGCAGCCAATCAAGAGCAACCATGGGCTCAGGTGCATATAAGAACTTAGTTGGCCACAGCCTCAGAAACCTGGTGAGAGCATCTTCCGGGGGCTGGTTGTTCCCATTGTTGTTGTTGTTATTGTTCTGACTTGCCATGAATTGGGTCATCACCTGGGTCAACTGTGCCTGTGCTTTAATAAGCTGAGCAATCTCATCGGGCTAGCAGCGGGGAGGCATCTGTTGGGATAGCATAGATGAGTTATAGATAAAAAGACTAGAGAAGTGTTACTGCCCATAACTATATGAAACAATCAATTGACACACAAGCAAACAATCATAACAAGCAACACTCAAGCTAAAATAGTTTTCTGTTATGTTCCAGAAGTTTTGTTTTAGTGGCATATCATCCACAAAATAGTTTACAATTGATTAAAATTTGTTTGGGGTGAATCTACAATCTTAAAAGCAGTGGTCAGAATCTGTCCATAAACTACAGTAGTGTTCACGAATTTTTCTGGGCACCAAAAACTCATTAGGAATTTTAGAAAAATTTTGTGCTCATACTACAGCAAACTACGAACCAGATCCTAAAATATGAGCACAAACTGAGTTACCAGTAAGAAATGAAAAATCGCGCGGTATAACAAGTCAAGCAGAAAACTGCAGCGAAATTATCACGAATTTTTAATCAAAATCTTCATCAACATATTATGAAAACCATCAAAAATATTCTGGAACTTTTGGGTAACAATTAGCACAACCTAAACACAATAAACCCACTATCACAGAAGTTGTTGTATCCACCAATTGCTAGTTCTAAACGAAATCATATCAAATCTATATGGTGGACACCATCTAACTATTCTTTAATCTCGCACTTCCTCGCACGAGTGTTCATCAGCAAGTTTTGAACAAGATGAGATTCGAAAAGAGAGATCAAGAATTACAAGAATGTAATAGATACAAAATTATGAGATCGTCCATAGCAAGGATCTTTCTTCTATGTTTTAAAAGAGAAGAGTATGGGAATTGAAGTGATAAGAATATACTAGAAAGAAGTGTAAGAAGAGAATAGATAGAATGAAATAGTCTTTATAATTCATATGGGCTTTCTATTCCAATCCTAGGCCACGATCCTACAGTCAACACACTGCTCTGATACCATCCTGTAACACCCTCGCCTGATAAGGCTGAGTTCCTATGTATAGTGCCAATCCCTAGATTGGTTCACTAGTACACACAGTACAGATGAATACCAAAGAACATAACTGTGCATCATTATTACATCGAATGATCCAGAATTTGTAATTATTACATAGTGCTTAGCTCAAATGCTAGCTCAAATAACAAAGTAGCATGGAGAAGCATAAACAGACAGTAGGCTCCATCTTCAATTGTGCCATAGGCAAACAACTGTTGAGTGGAGTACCGCGACCTATTCGATCACTCAGAATCGGTATAACCTACAACATGAAACGTAGCAGCCCCGAAGGGTCAATACATGGAATGTATGGCAAGGAGCGCTAAGGTAAAAGAGACAATGCACCTAGCATCTACATGCCTATTTTCCTAGTGGAGCTTTGGCTAGCTTGCACTTTTCAAACACATTTACCCTACTTTCGTAAACCATTTTATTCACAGCAACCCATTAAGTTCACCCATCAAATTTTAGTAATTAGGACATAAGGATGAGCGAGAATATGTCATAGTCTCAAAATCAACCAACTCAATCGTCCGTAACCAGGGACACGACTAAGTACTTAGTTTTTACACCCTGCAGGGGTTTGTACACTTTACCCATATGACCTGGCCAACCTAGGTCGTACCACCACACTCGTATTGAGTGATGATAGGTAGAAGTCCAAGATGAGATCTTTTGGGAAGTAGATCTCCAAACCCCACAGTGCACCGGTCCCAACCTACCATTCACTACATCTCTGGCTACGCTGGGTTCGGATCACCACAACCTACTAAGTCCAACCAGCCACCCATTTCTTACTGGCACATGGATGCACACGTAAGGTACTATAACAAAGAGAACTGATCCTTCTCAGTACCCTAGTCGGCATTCCCCACCATTATCCACACTCCGCTGACAATCCGACCATTCCGCCCAGGTAGTTCATTAACAGTATGTTGTTTTAGTTTTAAACAAACACATACTTCACCATAATGTGATCCCTTTCTCCTGTTTTCACAGCAGGTCTAAGCACATCTATTGATTAGGGATCAACTACAAGGAATTCCTACTATAGTATATAGGATATAGCATAGCATAGTAATTCCTACACAATATCTATAGTAATAAACTACACATGCATAGGAGAAAATAGTAGGACAAGGTATGAAGAAAATAGCATCTACTTGCCTTGATAGTTGTTGGAGTTGTTCAGACACTCGTTGCAATCACAGACGTTGCACTCCTCGCAATCTATCGATCAAACAATTGCAATATATAAACAACCATACACAATCATAAGAAAATGCACAAATGCATGCACGACAATTTAATAAAAGTTCTAGTAGTGTATTTAGGTTCTCTGGTCATTATTACTACTGAATGCATTCATGGAAAACCTTTTGTGCATTAAAACTGAAACATGCAATTTGTTGTTCCAATTAATTGGCATTTAAACAAAATACTAAGCCACGTCTGTAACTGTGTTGTAAAACCTGGACAAAAATACTACTGTGTGGACAATCCAAAATAAAGCCAGGGGCAAATGGAATCACGAAAAAGGTGTTACAGATATTTTTTCTGCAATTTTTATAGTGAAATGAGCCTTTAATTAAACTCAAACATGTCAGTACAGTAAACTTGCAATTTTAATTCAGAAACAGGTTTTACACTTTCTTGTGAGTCCATAGAAACCTTATTTGCAATTTTCTGATTAGTAGTTATTTTCTTATGAATTTAATACTCCAAAAGGCCATTAAACCATTTAAGTAATCACGATAAATACTTAAAGTAAATGTCTGATACAGTTACAGATTAATATTCTACACAAAATTGTGAATCCAACGGTATCTTATTTGCATTTTTACAATAAGTAGATATTTTTATATGATTTTTACAAATGTTAATCATTTTCTGCTATTTTTATTCAATTTCAAATTACAGGGGAATATTCCCTGGGAATATTCTGCGCTGACGCAGCTGCTGACTCAGTGTGCAGCGCTGACGATGCGTGACGTGGCAGAACGGGAGTGGGAGATACCCCATCGCGTCGGGTTCAAATCTGAACCGTTGGCGGATGATCTGACGACCAGGAGAGAAAGCTTCCGAGGCTCACCTTCGATGACGTCGACGATGGCGGGCGGCGGCTTAGGCGGTGGTGGTTGCTGGTGATTGGGTGGTGGTCTTCGACGTCGGACTAGACAACTAGGTGAGTTGGAGAGTGGTAGTCACCACGGTGGTCTTGGCATGCAGCTTCGCTTCCTCGGGCGTCGGCTATGGTCAGCTAGAGTGTTGCGGCGGCAGTGATGCTCCGGCGGCGCCTCCTGCGTGTTCTAGGGCTCCTACGGGCAGAAGAGGGGCATGAGGAGAAGTGGTGCAGTGAGGGGAGTCGAGTAGGAGAATAAGGAGGGCGCGGTGTGCTAGGGAACCTCCTGTTCGTGCTCGTCCGAGGCGGCAGCTCCGGCGAGATCGGGTCGTGCTCCCGCGGCGGCTAGGGTTCACAAAACTCGAAAAAAATGACAAGGAGAGATTCAGGAGAATTTATAGCTAGGCTATGCTTCACGGATAGCATGAAAAACGGAACGAGGAGCACGTAATCGGCGGAATTTTGCTTCGGATCGAAGCCGTGTCACGCGAGGAGTCCGGCTGGAGGTTGAAGAGGACTGACAGGTGGGCCATGGTTGTCAACGGGTCAGGGGAGGCAGGCTGTTGATGGGCCTGCTGGGCTGGCTGCTGCGCTTCGTGCTACGTGGGGCGGTAGATAGGCAGGGGTTAGGTGGACTGGGTTGGCTGGCCGGCTCCAAGTAGTTTAGGGTTTTTTTCCTTTTGTTTTTATTCTTTTTCATTTCTTATTTCTTTAATATCTTTTGCATAAAACCTCCGAATGAGATGATTTTTATTTCTGAATTTTTCTAAAATCCTGTAGATCGACATAGGATCAGTTTTGGCACTAATATGCCTACTTAAAAATAGTGATTTCACAAATCTGTGTGTATTCTTTTGTAGATGCATTTTAGTAATCCAATTTAGGGTTTAAAACTAGTGTTTGCAATTCAAATTTTTCATGAATGCAGTGATGCCATGTCAATGCAATGCAAATGCATTTTTTATAGTCCCAAATTTCTAAAAAATTGGGACGTGACACAGCATGATGGGATTCAACTGCAGCATGCATTCCATCACCAGTTTGAAAGATGCTGCATCACCATACCCACTTGGATGTGTGTGTGTGTATGAGTGTGCATCATTGTGGTTTTGGAAAATAGCACATGCAATGATGCCACTCCAGCATGTCTTTTCTTTTCATAAAGCACACTAATCCACTTGATGTTATTGCATGTGTATTCTTTTCATAAACCACATGAATCCACTAGATGTCATTGCATGTGTGTTCTTTTCATAAACCACACTGATCCACTAGATGTCATTGCATATGTGAAAGGGTAGTTTACCCTCTACTGTTTTTGGTTGATAATGACACCGTAGTTAGAGCGGACTAACGCTACCTCTAGTGTCTTACACAGGTTTGTGTCCGCTGGTATGTTGGAAGATCATCGGAGACCCTCCCGTTTCGATAATGAAGAGAACTGCGGGAGTTTTGGCTTTTATATGTATCTTGAGTCTTTAGGAATACCGCACTATTAAGAGGGGTTATCTCGATGAGATTGTTGGGGATGAATTTCAAAGTTTTATACACATTCCATACACCCACGTGATCCATCACCAAAGAGAGAGGAGAGAGAGATTTATGTTTCATTGCATCTCTGCCAAGTTCGGTATACATGTCAATTGAACCGGATCCCAGACCGGCCGGTCTGGTACCAGCTCCGGGCAACCGAACCCAAACAGGGAATCTTGGTTTATTACACCGAGTTTATACGGGCTCGCGTACAGTGAGTATTCCGTTTTGGATTCCGGTTTTCGGGGCTATGAACCAGGCGGTCCGGTGTGTGGGCCGGTCCAACCGAACTTTAAACCGGACTTCGCAGAAAATGCACTAAACGGCTAGATTTCTCCCTTGGGTATAAATACCTCTTCTTCCACCTTGAGGAGGGTAGGCATTCAGTTCATATTTCATTCTTGAAGCTCTCTATCCTCATTTGTTGAAACACAATTCCTTGAGGAACTCCCATTCTACACAGCGAAATCCAAATCCCTTTGGTAAAAGCAAGAGGAGGTCCCGATCTATGTTTCCACCAAGCCAAAGTTCATTCCCCATTGAATTCATCGAGTTAGCTTATTACTCTTGGGTTTGTGGGAAACCCTAGGGGACTAGGGTCGCTTGGAGGCATTCGGCTTGTGATTTTCTCCGTGGAAAGTTTGTGAGGTTTTGGAGACAACCTTAAAGTCTACGACGAGTAAGTGAGCTATTCCTTCGTGGGATAGGCTCGGAGAACAAGGTGCGCCTTCGTGGCGTTGGAGAATCCTTTCGTGGAACCTCACACCTCTCCAACGTGACATAGCCACCTTCCCAAAGGTCATGAACACGGGAATACATCTTCGTCTCCACGTGCTTTGGTGATTCCTTAACGACTCGCTTACTTGTGTTGTTTACTTTGTGATAGCCTTCGTGCTTGAAGTATCTTGTATCATCATTTAGGTTGCATCACCTAGTTTTGCATTTAGGCACACTTATATTCCACAAAGCCTAAAACTTGCGAAAGATTATGAAGAATTTTGTAGAAACCTATTCACCCCCCTCTAGGTAAACCATCTTACAGTTTCAATATGTGTGTTCTTTTCCTAAACCACATGGATCCACTGGATGTCATTGCATGTGTGTTCTTTTCCAAAAACCACATGGATCAATTGGAAGTGATTGCATGTGTATTATTTTCCTAAACCACGTGGATCCACTTGATGTCATTACATATGTGTGTTATTTTCATAAACCACACTAATCCACGAGATGTCATTGCATGTGTGTTCCTTTCACAGACCACATGGATCCACTAGATGTCATTGCATGTGTGTTCTCCTACTAGACCACACTGATCTACTAGATGTCATTGTGTGTGTGTTCTTTTCATAGACCACATGGATCCACTAGATGTCATTACATGTGTGTTATTTGCATAAACCACATAGATCCACTAGATGTCATTGCATGTGTGTTCTTTTCATAAACCACATCGATCTAGTGATGTGATTGCATATGTGTGTTCTTTTCGTAAACCACATGGATCCACTAGATGTCATTGCATGTGTGTTGTTTTCATAGACTACATGGATCCACTGATGTCATTGCATGTGTGTTCTTTTCCAAAAACCAAATGGATCCACTGGATGTCATTGCATGTGTGTTCTTTTCCTAAACCACATGGAGCCACTAGATGTCATTACATGTTTGTTCTTTCTATAAAGCACACTGGTCCACTGATTTCATTGCATATGTGTGTTCTTTTCATAAACCACACTGATCCACAAGATGTCATTGCATATGTGTGTTCTTTTCAAAAACCACATGGATCCACTAGATGTCATTGCATATGTGTGTTCTTTTCATAAACCACACTGATCCACTAGATGTCATTCCATGTGTGTTATTTTCCTAAACCACATGCATCCAACAGATGGCATTGCATGTGTTGTCTTTTCATAAACCACACTGATCCACTAGATGTCATTGCATGTGTGTTCTTTTCATCAACTACATCGATCCACTGATGTGATTGCATATTTGTGTTCTTTTCATAAACCACATGGATCCACTAGATGTCATTGCATATGTTCTTTTCATAAACAACATGGATCCACTAATGTCATTGCATATGTGTGTCCTTTTCATAAACCACACTAATCCACTAGATGTCATTGCATATGGGTGTTCTTTTCATAAACCACATGGATCCACTAATGTCATTGCATGTGTGTTCTTTTCATAAACCACATTGATCCACTAGATATCTTTGCATGTGTGTGTATCAGTGTGTATCATTGTGGGTTTGGAAATGTACACATGCAATGATGTCACTATAGCATGTGGTGTCCAACCATGTCTAGGAATCCTAGCAGCAGAATGGGATTCAACTACAGCATGCATTCTATCACCAGTTTAAAAGATGCTGCATCACCGCACCCACTTGGATGTGTGTGTATGAGTGTGCATCCTTGTGGTTTCGGAAAAGAGCACATGCAATGATGCCACTCCAGCATGTCTGTTCTTTTCATAAACCACACTGATCCACTGGATGTCATTGAATGTGTGTTCTTTTCCTAAACCACATGGATCCACTGGATGTCATTGCATGTGTGTTCTTTTCATAAACCACACTGATCCACTAGATATCATTGCATATGTGAAAGGGTAGTTTACCCTCTACTATTTTTGGTTGATAATGAAACCGTAGTTAGAGTGGACTAGTGCTACCTCTAGTGTCTTAAACAGGTTTTAGTCTGTCGGTATGTTGGAAGATCATCGAAGACCCCCCCCCCCCATTTCGATAATGAAGAGAAGTGTCGGAGTTTTGGCTTTTATATGTATCTTGAGTCTTTAGGAATACCGCACTATTAAGAGGGCTTATCTCGATGAGCTTGTTGGGGATGAATTTCTAAGCCTTATAAACATTCGATAGACCCACTTGTTCCATCATCAAAGAGAGAGGAGAAAGATCTACGTTTCGTTGCATCTGTGCCAAGTTCGGTATACAGGTCGGTTGAACCTGCTCCCAGACCGGGCGGTCTGGTACCAACTCCGGAAAACCGAACCCAAACCGGGAATCTCGGTTTATTACAACGAGTTTATCCGGGCTCGCGCATAGTGAGTATTCCGGTTTGGATTCCGGTTTTCCGGGCTGTGAACCGGGCGGTCCGGTGTGTGGGCCGGTCCAAACGAACTTTAAACCAGACTTCACAGAAAATGCACTAAACGGCTAGATTTCTCCCTTGGGTATAAATACCTCTTCTTCCACCTTGAGGAGGTTAGGCATTCAGTTCATATTTCATTCTTGAAGCTCTCTCTCTCCCCATTGTTGAAACACAATTCCTTGAGGATCTCCCATTCTACCCAACCAAATCCAAATCCCTTTGGTAGAAAGCAAGAGGAGGTCCCGATCTATGTTTCCACCAAGCCAAAGTTCATTCCCCTTTGAGTTCCTCGAGTTAGCTTGTTACTCTTAGGTTTGTGGGAAACTCTAGGTGGCTAGGGTCACCTGGATGAATTCGGCTTGTGATTTGCTCCGCGGAAAGTTTTTGAGGGTTTGGAGACTACCTTAAAGTCTACCATGAGTAAGTGAGCTATTCCTTCGTGGGATAGGCTCGGAGAAGAAGGTGAGCCTTCGTGGCATTGGGGAATCCTTCGTGGAACTTCACACCTCTCCAACCTGATGTAGCCCCCTTCCGAAAGGTGGTGAACACGGGAATACATCTTCGTCTCCGCATGCTTCGGTTATTCCTTAACCACTCCCTTAATTGTGTTGTTTACTTTGTGATAGCCTTCGTGCTTGAAGTATCTTGTATCATCATTTAGGTTGCCTCACCTAGTTTTGAATTTAGGCACACTTATATTCTGCAAATCCTAAAACTTGCAAAATATTATAAAGAATTTTGTAGAAACCTATTCACTCACCGTCTAGCTAAACCATCTTACACTTTCGATTGGTATCAGAACCTTGTGCTCTTCTAATGGCTTTACCACCTAAGAGAAAAGATGGTTTTCTCTGACGATGAGGAGGGAAAGACTTATTAGGTTAAGGAGATCCCTGAACTCTTTGCCAGACAGTCCCTTGGAAAGGCTAAGGCGGATTTCGATCTCATTGCTCGAATATGTTTTGTTGAGGGACGCTTTACGGGGATTGGCGAGGGGGTCATGCTTACCAGACCTTCGGTAGTACCTCAAGGGAGGCCGATGGACACCGGCAAGGAGGCCATGAACGAGGCCTCTAGCAAGAGTGACCCAACGAAAGCCTCTATGCCTCCTAATACATTTCCATATATATATCCTAAACAAAAGAACATCACGCCTCATATTAATGGTTTGGGTCCCGTACCTCACTATGATGGAACTCATTTCTCTTATTGGAAAGTTTCTATGGAATCTCATCTTTGTAGTTGCAGCGTGGAGCTTTGGGAGATTGTGGGCAAGGGCTTCTATCCACAAGATCCCAACAATCTCACTCTAGGAGAATATTATGACCGTCAACTAAATGCAACGGCTTGTGACAAGATAAGGAGTGCCATTCACCGCACTCTCTATGATCAAGTTAGCAACATCCCCATCGCAAAGGAGCTGTGGTAGAGGATTGTCACTCTCCAAGAGGGAACTTCCCTTATCCAAAAGTCCATGTATGAAGCCGCTAAGTCAGAGATGAGCATGTTGATAAACAACGACGGTGAATCCATCGCAGAAGCATACAAGAGACTTGTTGCCCTCCGTGTAAAGATTGATGGTCTTGGTTGTGACAAGTATGATGATGGGTTCAACTTTAATGATGATCTCATCAAGTCCAAGGTTCTCTCCATGATTGCCGCCTCCGACAAGAAGCTTGCCTTGAACTTGCAACTCCTAGATTCAGCTCGCCACTTCTCGCCCGATGATCTAGTGTCTTATCTTGTTGCCATAGACAATATGGCGGATGAAGGACAAAAGATCAAGGAGATAAACCGTGCTATTGGTCCGTCTCAATCCCTAGCATTGAAGGCCAAGTATGTGCAAGAGAGTGGTGCAAATGATGAAGAGAGTGATAGTGAGGGCACTGACGATATACTAGCTCAACTCGCTCTCTTGACCAAGAACTTGAAGTTCCGAAGAAGAAGAAGCTCAACCAGACCAAGCGAGAAGAACAGGAATTGCTACAATTGTGATGAGTCAGTCCACTTTTCCCACAAATGACCATATGAGAAGAGACTTGACAAGCCCAAGTATGAAGAGGGCGCCAAGCCAAGATTAAAGCCAAACCCCATCAACGAGAGATACAAGAGGAATAAGAAGCGTGATGGAAAAGGCTTTCTTGGCCAAGGGTACCTATCCGATGCGGAGAGTGAAGATGAGGATAAGGTTGTGGGGTGGTTTGACTTTTGCCGAACCCAGGTCACTCTTCACATATGACTACACCAAAGACTACGCTGATGACTCCATCACTCCTAAGGTCACCGGTACTTGCCTCATGGCAAGGAGTACCAAGGTAATATCTTCCCCTCAATCTCTCTCTAGCATCTTGGATGATCATGTTAGTACCAATGATAGTGACGATGATGAATTTCGTGAAAACTATGTACAAGAAATGTGTAAAATCATGAAGTCCCTTCCTAGCAATGCTTGTGCTAGATTCAAACAATTAATGAGCCTTGTCAATTCACGTGATGAGACCATTGATAGTTTGGAGTCTCATATTGATGATAAGAAACTAGGATTAAATCTTCTTGAGCAAGAGCTAAGCAAGAAAAGGGACATTACTTCCCTTCTTCAAGAACAAATTAAAATCTATGAACTAGATAAGGCAAGAGATATGGATACCATAGATAGAGCTATCACCTTGTCCCAAGAGCTTGATACTTCAAAGAAAGAACTTGAGGTTGCTCATGCTTCTCTCACCAATGACCTTGAAAACCTTGAGAAAGCTAATTTGCTTGTCAAGCATGAGCTCATAAAACTTGCGGAGAATCATGATCAACTTCGAGTGCCCTATGAGAAGGCTCTTGGTACATTGAAGGATCCTATTATTGTTGAGGATGTTACTTGTGCTTCTAACCCTTCCTTGGATCAAGCTAGTCTCCTTAACGAGAATAACAAGTTGAAGGAACAGCTTGAGGTGGAGCGTCTCAAACCTACCACCAAGGGCAAGATTATTGATGAGATTCTTGCTCAAGAAACAATGAGAGCTCCAACGTAAGGTATGGGGTATGACCCCAAGAATGACAAGAATGGTGCCAACCCACCTAGAGGATCAACTTTGTGCATGAAGGGCACAAGGTGGTTGACCAAGTAAAGAAGAATGTTGTGAATGGGGGAGCCACAAGGGGAGCCCCTCAGCGATATTTTTATTTGCAAGCAGACAATGATCATAATCAAAATTATATGGCAAGCAGACAATGAGCATCTCAGCGATATTTTTATTTGCTATTTGCATAGGTTTTTATTGAGGATGCTTCATAGAGAGCTCATTATGGTGATGCTGCAAGTTTCGACCATGATTAGGCATGTCTTAGGCTAGCGTCCCAGGCGTTTCTCTAACACACATACAAACTCCATGATCTTACAAGTTCCACTTTTATTTCACACGACCGGGATCCATAAGGAAAATAACATGATATCAACGGGGTACAAAGTACAAGTGCAATGTTGAAACCGTTCCCCATGATACATGGTTCTTCTAATTTCAACTTATAAAGTGCAAGCATATACGCAACAAAGAAGGACCCAATGGTTCAAGTTTATTAGATGCAAAAAAGTAAAGTGTGCCATCAAGTTCGTGAGAGCTTTAATCACTAGTTTTCACATAACAAGTTTAATTTGGAAGATAAACAAAAGCATGAATATACTTGGAATAGCATAAGCTAGTAGGTAGTTATGGTGGACTCTTTGGAATAACTTGGTTTAGGGAGTTGGATGCATGAGTGGAACTCATACTTGGTTGTGGAGGCTAGCAAAAGACTGGGAGCGACAAACTAAGAGAGCAATAATGGCCATAATCATGCAGAGTGACGAAACATCATTGATCAAAGAATAAAGTGATACTACAAGTTGAAAACTAAAGGATCATAAGGGCTATGGTGACTTGAGATAGTCAAAACATGGTGTGATCATGTGCCAAGTCAACCCAAATAAAGCATCAAAGGAGAATACCACTATACTATGCTTTAATATGCTAAAACAATGCATGATTCATCCAAGGCACATTAAGCAATCTCAATTGTTTATAAAAAGTCATGCTACAGCAAATAATACTAAGCATAAAGCAAAACAATATCAAGCATGGCATGACAAAGCATAGGCCACAGTCAAAAACGAGATCTTTTTACCACATAAGTATGAACTTTCCTACTCTTTTCCAAACCAAACCAAACTATTTGCAAACCAATGTATGAAAGAGGGGGTCCAACCAATTTATTCAGAAAACTAAACAAACCAAAGCAAACGAAAAACCAAAACAAAAACGAAAAAGAAGACGCTTCAAGAACAACACAAATGTCCATGAAACAATAAAAATGAAGCGTTTGGAAAAAACCTGGGATTTTTATTGATGAAGAAGGGGATGCCTTGGGCATCCCCAAGCTTTGACGCTTGTAGTTCTTTGATATTTCTTGGGGTGACACGTGTGGAATCCCCAAGCTTGAGCTTTAGTCCATCCTTCATCTCATTACTCATTCCTTCCATACACCTGCAATTTTTCCTTCATACAAAACTCCACACAATCTTTATTAGCAACATTAGTGCACTCAAGATAAAAGGTCTTAAGGTTCAGTTCTAACACCAAATAAACATCCATTAGAACACTATCTACTATAGAACTTCCCTCAAAAAGCTCAATTCCCCAAAAGAACTAAAAAAGGAACCAACAAGAAGCAAATGCAGAAAATGGCAGAAATCTGTCAAAACAGACCAACAGGTAAAGACAAATATTTTCGAAGACCTTCTGTTGCTCAAATAAAAAAGTGTTGAACTAACGAAAGTTCGATAACAACCTGGGTAGAAGCACAAAAACTCACGCCTCAAAAAGACGTTCAGAGATTTTACACGAATTTGTACGGTGAAGCACAAAAATCTGTTTCGGGATAGCAACTTTCCCAATCATTACTTCTCTCTCATTAGAGGTTACTCTTGGCACAAAAAGCAAATAAAAAGGATAAGGAGAGGTTATTACAGAGTTAATAACTTCCAAGACTTATCTAAAACTTTTGGGTTATCTGCCAATAAGTACTTTTCTTTAACGCCTTTAAGTTAGGCAAAAGAAGCAAAGAAAGAATCAAGTGTTCTCAAGTGAAGAAGCATTAAGACCAAATTTTGTTTTCATAGGAGAAGCAAAAGAAATATTCTCTCTTTTCTTAGGGAAGTGTTCTATTCCTTTGTTGAGTGGGAGTTTATATTTAAGGGTGCCTTCTTTGAAATCAATAATGGCACCAACAGTTCTAAGAAAAGGTCTTCCCAAAGTAATAGGACAAGAAGCACTCTATTCAACATCCAAATAATAGAAATCAACGGGGACATAGGCATTATTAACCATAATAAGAACATCTTTAAGACTCCTCATGAGTTTCTTTTTAGCATTATCATCAAGTGGGACATTCAAATAACAATCTTCAAGTGGAGGGAAATCAAGCATATCATAAATCCTTCTAGGCATAATAGAAACACTATTATCAAGATCACATAAAGCTTTGAAATTAAAGTCATTCACTTTCATATTAATGATGGGTTCCCAACCATCTTCTTGTTTTATAGGAATAGAAGCTTTATGTTTCATCTTTTCTTCTTTAATCTTTATGAGAGCATCAATAATGTGTTTTGTAAAGGCCATGTTCATAGCACTAGCTTTAGGACTTTTAGCAACCTTTTGTAGGAACTTAATAACTTCATAGATATTGCAACCATCAAGATCGAAATAAAATTTATCATCTAAAGTAATAGAACTATTACTAGCCTCAACACTAGTGGTGGTAATAGTAGAAACACAAATGTTTCTAGCAATTTCATCTTCTCTTTCCAACTTAGCATGTAATTCAGCTAATAGTCTAACATTTTCATCTATTCTTACTTGTATAGCATTGGTAGCTGCAAAGGGATTATCATTAGTTTCAGGTTTAGCAGCCATTTTATTCAAAGAAGATTGATCTTCAGCCAAAGATGCTATATTTCTTTCAGCATTAGAGAGTTTTTCCTCAATAGTTCTATTGAAAGCAGTTTGCTTACTAATAAAGTCTTTAAGCATAACTTTAAGTTCAGAGGGATCACTCTTATTATTCTTGTAGGAACTTCCATAAGCATTACCATTGTTGGGAGGATATGGCTTATAACTGTTGTTACCAAAATTGTTCCTATAAGCATTATTGCCAAAGTTCTTTTTTCTTATGAAGTTCACATCAACTTGCTCTTCTTGAGCAACCAAAGAGGCTAAAGGAAAATTATTTGGATCAATATGGGCTTTCCCATTAACAAGCATAGACATAATAATATCAATCTTATCACTCAAGGAGGAAGTTTCCTCAACAGAATTTACCGTCCTACCTTGTGGAGCTCTCTCAGTATGCCATTCAGAATAATTAACCATCATATTGTCTAGAAGTTTTGTTGTAGCACCCAAAGTGATGGTCATAAAGGTACCTCCAGCAGCAGAATCCAATAGGTTCCTTGAAGAATAGTTCAATCCTGCATAAAAAGTTTTGATGATCATCCAAGCAGTCAGTCCATGAGTGGGAGAATTCTTAACCAAAGATTTCATTCTTTCCCAAGCTTGAGCAACATGCTCATTATCAGATTGTTTAAACTTCATTATTTCACTTCTCATAGATATAATCTTAGCAGGAGGATAGTATTTTCCAATGAAAGCATCTTTGCATTTAGTCCAAGAATCAATAATATTCCTAGTTAAGGAATTCAACCATTCTTTAGCTTTTCCTCTCAAAGAGAAAGGAAACAATTTTAGCTTAATAATATCTCCATCTATATCCCTATGCTTTTGCATCTCACAAAGTTCAACAAAGTTATTTAGATGGGAAACAGCATCTTCATTACCAATACCAGAAAATTGTTCTCTCATAACAAGATTGAGTAAAGCAGGTTTTATCTCAAAGAAAGTAGCTTCAGGAACATGTGGAGCAATAGGTGTGCTCATAAAAATCATTGTTGTTGGTGCTAGTGAAGTCACACAACTTAGTGTTTTCAAGAGTAGACATTTTTGTGTGTTTTCAAATAAGAAAGCAAACTAGTAGAACTAATTTTTGTGTGTTTTTGAATAACAAAACAAGCACACAAAGCAAGAAAGAAACTAAGCAAAACAAAAACAACAAAGTAAAGAGATTGGTTATGAGGGGCTCCCCTTGTGAAGATGTCCTTGACTCCCCGGCAACGGCACCAGAAAAATGCTTGATGGCTCCGTGTCGGCGCCAGGAAAATGCTGGTGCGATGTTGATGTAGAGCTCGTTGGGAACCCCAAGAGGAACGTATGATGAGCACAGCATCAAGTTTCCCTCAGTTATGAAACCAAGGTTTAATCGAACCAGTAGGAGCAAGGAAACACTCCAAAGGTGTTGCTAGCTGAGCCTTGGCAGGGCGCACTACCGGTGCTAGTAGAAACGTGGAGACCTGCACAACACAACCACAGAACTTTGTCCCCAACTTGCAATGAGGTTGTCAATCTCACCATATTTTGCGTAAAACAAAGGATTAAACGTATCGAATGGAAAGAGGTAATAGTTTGTAGAAAGTAAAGACAAAGCAGTAAACAGTTTATAGATTGTATGTAAAAGACAAGGACCGGGATCCATAGTTCACTAGAGGTGGCTCTCCTTAGACAGATAACATGTTGGGTGAACAAATTACAGCGGGGCAATTGACAAACATCGAGAAAGCAATACATGCATATACTAATCATCTTGACTCCTTTGAGACTTGATTGGGCATTACAAAATTATACATAGACCGCCATCCAACTGCATCTATGACTAATAATCCACCTTTAGGTTATCATCCGAACCCCCTCCAGTATTAAGTTGCAAGCAACAGATTATTGCTTTACGAACTGCGTGTAAAGTAAACAATACGATTGTTCTATGAACAAAGGATTGTTGTTTTCTCCCTAGTAGCAACAGCATATCTAGTACCTTAGAAATTTTTGTCACTTCCCCAGATTACCAGAGGCATGAACCCACTATCGAGCATAAATACTAACTCTTGGAGTTGCTAGCATCTACTTGGCCAAGATAGCTACTAACAACGGAAAGCATGCAAGATCACAAATAACAAAGACATGATAGAATCAATAATCAATCTAAAATAGCATCTCAATATCCATCGGATCCCCACAAACACAACATGCAAAATTACAAATAGATGATCTTGATCATGAACGGAGCTCACAAGATCTAGACATGAAAGCACAAAGTAGGAGAACCAGCCATCTATCTACTACATGGATCCGTAGTCCAAGAATGAACTACTCACGCATCACACCGGACGCTTGCATGGTGATGAAGAAGGCCTCCAGGGTGAATTCCTCTCTCCGACAGGGTGTCGGGAAGAGCTTTAGATCCCTCCCGATCTAGGGATGGAGATGACGGCAGCTACGGATTTTTTCGTGGATTTTTGATCGGGTACTTAGGGTTTTTATCCCGAGGGCATCTTATAGGCAGAAGGGAAGGCCGAGGGGGTGTCGGAGGTGGCCACACCACCCCCTGGCGCGGGCCAGGCTGGGCTGCGCGGCCAGGTGGTGTGAAAGTCTTTAGGAGTGATAATCTCAAGTTGGTCCTTGTTGGATATGTGGAAGGCGACCTCTATGTGGTCGACCTCTTGCGAGAAAGTCAATCTCTTCCTACATGTCTAATGGCGAAAGTTGACGAGGGGTGGCTTTCGCATCACCGCCTTGGCCATGTCAACATGAGCAATCTTAAACAACTCATAAAGGGTGAACGTATCGTTGTACTAACCGGTATGTCTTTTGAGAAAGATCGTGTGTGTAGTGCTTGCATTTCAGGAAAGCAACATGGGAGGAGTCATCCATCCATATCCAAGGTGGCCACGTCAAGACCTTTGGAGCTTCTCCATTTGGATATCTTCGGGCCATCAACATATGATACTCTTGGTGGAAGGAAGTATGGTCTCGTCATCGTTGATGATTACTCAAGATGCACTTGGGTATTTCTTCTCAAGTCAAAGGATGAGACCTACAAGTACTTCATGACCTTCACCAAGCAAGCTCAACGAACCGATGAAGAGGAGATCAAGACCATTAGGACCGACAATGGCACCGAATTCAAGAATTATACCATGCAAGAGTTTGTTAAAGATGAGGGGATCAAGCATGAATTATCGGCTCCTTATACTCCTCAACAAAATGGTGTTGTTGAAAGGAAGAACCGGACTATCATTGAGATGGCAAGAACTATGTTGAGTGAGTTCAAGTCACCCCACAACTTTTTGGGAGAAGCCATCACCACCGTGATTCACTACTTGAACCAGATCTTCCTCCGAGCTCCCTTTGACATGACTCCGTATGAGATTCTCATAAAGAAATAGCCCAATGTCAACTACTTCCGAGTCTTCGGGTGCAAGTGCCTCGTCAAGAACAAGAAAGAAAAACTCGGTAAATTCGAAAATAGAACTATTGAGGGTATTTTTGTTGGTTATGCAGAAAACTCCCATGCCTATAGATAGTACAACAAAGCCAATGGTTGTGTTGAAGTATCTTGTGACGTGGAGTTTTTGGAAGATAATGGTCCCCAAGGGGGGCAAGTTGTTCCACATGTTGTAGGCGATGGAGATTCCTCTCAAGTCATCAAGTTGATGGGAATTGGGCATATCTTGCCCACCGAGCATCACTCTCATGATCAAGATGTTGATGGGGGAGGATCAAGCCCAACTCTAGAAGGGCCTAGCTCTACTCAAGTTGAACCATCAAGTTCACCTCATGACGAACAACTCTCGAAAACCAAAGAACAAGAACCAAGCCCTCAACCTATTGAGAAAGATCAAGAAAACACACTAGTTCCCCAAAATCAAGGTCAAGCTCAAGATGTGGTTAATGATCAAGGACCAACGAAGGATGAATTCATTGATCATGAAGAGACTATTCGGAACATCAAGTCCACCTCTATTGCAAGTGGAATCTAAGTCAATAATATACTTGGAAGCATTTCAAGAGAAATCAAGACTCACAACAACAAGAAGTAACTCACTACCTTTTGTGGCCATCATGCTTTTGTGTCCAACTTCGAGCCACTCAAGGTCCATGAAGCTCTAGAAGATCCGTATTGGGTCATTGCCATGCAAGAAGAACTCGAGTGCTTCACCCGCAATGAAATTTTGTATCTTGTGGAGAGACCTAAAGATCATCGCAGCAATGTCATTGGGACCAAGTGGATATTCAAGAACAAGCAAGATGAGAATGGAACCATTACAAGGAACAAAGCAAGATTAGTGGTGCAAGGGTATGCCCAAATTTAAGGTATTTACTATGAGGACACCTTTGCTGCCTTGAAGTTATTCGTCTCTTGCTTGCATATGCATCTTTTCATAACTTTAAGCTTTATCAAATGGATGTGAAGAGTGCATTTCTTAATGGTCCCTTGAAAGAGGTTACATATGTAGCTCAACCCCCGGATTTCGAAAACACACGCTTTCCCAACCATGTGTATCTACTCCATAAGGCGCTCTATGGACTAAAGCAAGCTCATCGTGCTTGGTATGAGCACCTTAGGGATTTCTTACTCATGGACATGTTTAGCGTGGGTAAAGTCGATTCCACCCTTTTCGCCAAACGGGTTAAAGGGGGTAGCTTATTTATTGTTCAAATTTATTTTGATGATATTATCTTTGGTGGAGCTAACGAATCACATAACAAAGCTTTTGCCGAGTTGATGACCTAGAAATTTAGGATGTCCATGATGGGGGAGTTGAAGGATTTCTTAGGCTTCATTATGAAGCAACTTGCTCAAGGCACCTTCATCTCCTAAGAGAAGTACGTGAAGGACATGCTTGTGAAATTTGAGATGACCAATGCCAACCCCATGAAGACACCCATGCCACTCAATGGGCAACTTGGCCTTGGAGAAGGTGAGAAGGATGTGGACCAAAAGGTATATAGCTCCATGATTGGTTCCTTGCTCTACCTTTGTGCTTTTAGGCCTGATATCATGTTAAGTGTTCGGATGTGTGCTCGTTTTCAATCCGCTCCCAAGGAGTGCCACTTGATGGTGGTCAAACGGATTATTGGGTACCTTGTTCTCACTCCTACTCTCTCGGGCTTTGGTATCGAAAGGGGTCAACCTTTGAGCTTGTTAGCTATTCGGATTCCGATCAGGCCGGTGATAATGTTGACCAGAAGTCAACCTCCGGGGCTTGCCAATTTCTTGGTCGGTCGTTGGTGAGTTGGTCATCTAAGAAACAAAACTCCACCTACCTATCCATTGCCGAAGCCGAATACATTTCGGTGGAATCTTGTTGAGCTCAATTGTTATGGATGAGGCAAACCTTGAAAGACTATGGTGTGTCTCTTGGTATGGTGCCTCTTCTATGTGACAATGAAGGCGCAATAAAGATCGCCAACAACCCCGTCCAACATTGCCGTGCAAAACATATTGACATCCGCCACCACTTCCTACGTGACCATGTCGCAAATGGTGATACCAATCTCACTCATGTGGGAACGATGTTCCAATTGGTAGATATTTTCACGAAGCCTTTGGATGAAGCCCGTTTTGTCATGTTGAGGCGATAACTTGGTATTCTAGATCCTGAAAACTTGGATTGATTCACTTCTTGCATTATATTTCTGCTATTAACTTGCTATGTAGCCTAGTCGCACAACACACATAGGGATAGTCATCTTACCATGTCTTGGTTTGATGCATACCTATGCGTGCAATATTAATTGGTCTTGTGTCATGGTATGGGTCCAAGCATCTATCTTTGAGGCGCCATGACATGTGTGCTTAAACATAGGGGGAGAAATCCCCCGCCAACTTTGGTCTCTTGTGGCTCTTGATATTTTCGAATCATGCCTATTGTTGCTATGTTTGTTGATTTGGTTCTTCTCCAATAGGCATGCCTAGATCACCTGCCTCCTCTACCTGTTTGGAGTCTACGATCTTGTTCTACATGCACATGCCATTCTCGAAAATTTTATGTTTTCACAAATTTTTCCGAAGTTTTTGGATGTTCGGTTTCTGGCCCGGTCCAACCGGCCCTAGAACCGAACCGTCCGGTTTCCAGCCCAGTTCTCAACCGAGTCTATCCAAACCTGTAGATAGAAGTTTACTGACGAAGTTTGGTTGCCAGTCCGGTTTCCAACCGGGTACTCTGGTTGTGGAGCCGGTTGATCGGACTACCAACCGAATCTTCCTCGCGACAAAATATCTGCAGATTTGGTTTTAAGTTCGGTTGACCGGCCTATATACCGAGTGACCCGGTTTGCATATCGGTTGGACCGAACCTCAAATGGAATCTAAAAAAAATTCCCCTTCTTCTTCCCTGGCCGCCCCCACCCATCCACAAGTTACCTTTTCACTTCCCCCGACCTGTTCTCTCTCCATTGCCGCCCCTACCACCTTCCCCCCATTCCTAGGGTATTTCTACCCATAGGATTCATAGATTGGGACATCAAATCATGGAGAAGGACCTTTGGAGGCTCTCCACTGAAGGAATATCTCCATCTCGCAGTGGTTTGGGAGCATTTTGTGATCTTCTTTCTCAAGGGCTTTTGGTGCTTTCCTCCATGGGAAGCCATGTCCTCAGGTAATCCTTTTCTCCTTTCCCTTTTCCTTGTCCAATCCTCATGTTTTGCTACACATCTTGATGGATTTGCCAAGTTAGGGTTTCCACCATTGTCTTTGTATGCCAACCAAGTCAAACCACGGCCTACACCTCTTGAGAAGTTTGTATTTGTGAAAGTATTGAGTCATGGGTACAAATTTTACATTGCAAAGATCAATTTTGGGTCCTCCCCAACTGGTTCTATTCTAGGCCTGGTTGCACCGGCTCTGAAACCGGGTCGTCCGGTTTGAGTCCAGATAACTGGTGCTGGCACTGGGTCGTCCGGTTATCCGGTGCTAACACCGGACCGTCCGGTTCTGGAGCTGATCCGACCAGCCCTAGCACCGAATCTCTCTGCAATGTCTCTTTTCTACCGTGCACTTGCCCAAATCCAAGTTTTTCCTCTGTTTTTTCCTTAAGGCATGTGTGCTTATCCTTGTGCTCCCCAACCTATCTCTCTTTTTCACAGGTGCGGATGATGATAACTATGTGGACGACGAGTATGTGCCTGAGGAAACTGGCAAGGGCAAGAGGGCTCGTCGAGCTAGTCATTCAGTGTAGTGTGAGGAAGAGGGCAGCGCCCATTCTGGTCGCATCAAGAGCAAGGCCATCAGGGGCAAGAAACCTATCGTGCAGGATGACAAAGAAGATGGGCCTACTGAAAACCTGAAGAATATGGATATTGCTTTGTACCAAACCCTTCAAAATCAGAATCCCTATCGCTTCAAGTCTCTCACTTACCTTGGCACTGACAAGAAGTTTTGGACTGAGACTCAAGCCTTGATGTGGGATCACATTTACACTCAGTTCAAGGTCACCTCCTATGGTAACATTCTTGCTTTCAATGTGGACTGGTTCAACATGTATGCTTCCTCAGATTATCATTTTTGTTGATAATGCCTTGAAGGAAATGGATATGTTTATCCTTGTGTGTCTTAAGGAGGACTACTAGCCTGAGTATATCCATCAATTCTTCTGCACAGTCTATTTTCATGATGATGTTGACCGCACTATGTCTTGGATGACTAGCACGCGGCGTTTTCGTGCCACCTATGCATATCTGGTTGAGGTCATGGGCTATTCTGACAAGCCAGGTGGTTTTTGCATTCATAGTGAGAAGATCAAGCCTCCTGAATCTCTTGCTTTCTGCTATCCCAAGGATTTTGAATATGCTCCTCCATGCATCTCTGGCATGTACTTTTACTACCACACTCTAGCCAGCATCTTCCTATAGTCACTTGTTCCCCAAGTTGGAGATACTACAAACTGTCATGGGTACTTTGCTAATCTCCTGTATTATTGTCACCCTGACAGGTTGAGGAAGATGGATGGCTGTGACTTTGTTTACTTTGAGCTGCGGTGGGCTGCTTTGGACAAGATGAGCCCCACTTTCTGCGTGCATGTACAAAAGCTGCTCAACAAGGTTGTGCCTTCTAGTGTGATGGCTAGTGAGCGTGTGGAACAAGAGCAGCTTATCCTTTCTCTTCGTGGTGTGTCTGCTGAGGTCCTATCGATGAAGCCTCCCGAGCAGTGCACCAAGGTTGCTAATGATCCTCAGCCACACTTTGCTACTCGGCCGGGTTCTCATCGTCCTGTTGGAGAGTCCTCCTCCTCACGTCCCAGGCACAAGGGTGGTGCTGCCACTTTCTTCAAGCGACTATTTCAGATGTGCTGCTTGTCCTATGATGTGAGCCACAAGGCTCTTGAGATGAGCCAAGAGACTCGGCGTAGGCACAATGAGTTTCTCGTGACCCAGCATGTCACTCCTCCACCGGATGGTCCCGAGATGACTCTAGTTCCTTATGTCAACTATGAGATGCCACCACTTGATGATGATATGCTCTTTGGCTACTTCCCCAGTCAGTTTCCTCCTGATAGCCCTAGTAGTTCCTCTGCTGCTCGTCCTAGTTCTGATGATGATGAGGAGGATGATGAAGATGATGAAGAAGATGAAATCCATGAAGATGAAGATGCCCTCGTTCACCCTCCTCTGCCTCCTACATTCTTCTAGTTGGGTTCCGTTAGCATCACTCTCCTCCTCTTCATTTTTTGTGTTTCGATGCCAATGGGGGAGAAGAGTAGAGTTCATTTAGGTCTACGGGTTCTTTGTTGGGGTTTTCTGGGGTTCGCCGTTTGCACAATGCCCTTTGCTTTATCATTGCTTCTTATGTCATCGTGCTTACCATTTGCTTCCGTGTTGGAACTATTTGCTTTACTTCTGTATGTTGGACAAGTGTGTGTTATGTGTGTGAACCATGGATATGTCTATTGTGCTATGACTATGTGTACTTCTATTATTTGTCTAGCTTTGCGTAGATATCCATACTCTATATCTTGTCATATTATGCTTGCTTCCATAAAGACATGTGGGAAGCTCTCCATACACTATTCAGGTGCACCTTGCATTCAAACGCAAATTCAACCGAGTGCATATTTTATGGGGGAGCTCACATATGTTTCAATGGAATTTCATGGTTTATAGCTCTCTATTATATCCTTGTGAACTTTAGCTCGATTTGTCATCGCCAACCAAAACGGGGGAGATTGTAAGGCTAGTTTACCCTCTACTGTTTTTGGTTGACAATGACACCGTAGTTAGAGCGTACTAATGCTACCTCTAGTGTCTTAAACATGTTTTAGTCCGCCGGTATGTTGGAAGATCATCGAAGACCCCCCCCCCCCCCCATTTCGATAATGAAGAGAAGTGCCAGAGTTTTGGCTTTTATATGTATCTTGAGTCTTTAGGAATACCGCACTATTAAGAGGGGTTATATCGATGAGCTTGTTGGGGATGAATTTCTAAGCCTTATACACATTCCATACACCCAAGTTGTTCCATCACCAAAGAGAGAGGAGAGAGATCTACGTTTTGTTGCATCTCTGCCAAGTTCGGTATACAGGCTGGTTGTACCGGCTCCTAGACCAGGCGGTCCCGTACCAGCTCCGGAAAACCAACCCAAACCGGGAATCTCGGTTTATTACACCGAGTTTATCCGGGCTCGCGCACAACGAGTATTCCGGTTTGCATTCTAGTTTTCTGGGCTGTGAACAGGGCGATCCGGTGTGTGGGTCGGTCAAACCAAACTTTAAACCGGCTTTCGCAGAAAATGCACTAAACGGCTAGATTTCTCCCCTTGGGTATAAATACCTCTTCTTCCACCTTGAGGAGGTTAGGCATTCGGTTCATATTTCATTCTTGACGCTCTCTCTCTCCCCATTGTTGAAACACAATTCCTTGAGGATCTCCCATTCTACCCAACCAAATCCAAATCCCTTTGGTAGAAAGCAAGAAGAGGTCCCGATCTACATTTCCACCAAGCCAAAGTTCATCCTCACTTGAGTTCATCGAGTTAGCTTGTTACTCTTGGGTTTGTGGGAAAGCCTAGGTGGCTAGGGTCGCCCGGAGGCATTCGGCTTGTGATTTTCTCCGTGGAAAGTTTGTGAGTGTTTGGAGACTACCTTAAAGTCTACCATGAGTAAGTGAGCTATTCCTTCGTGGGATAGACTCGGAGAAGAAGGTGAGCCTTCGTGGCATTTTGGAATCCTTCATGGAACCTCACACCTCTCCAACGTGACGTAGCCCCCTTCCCAAAGGTGGTGAACACGGGAATACATCTTCGTCTCCGTGTGCTTCGGTTATTCCTTAACCACTCCCTTACTTGTGTTGTTTACTTTGTGATAGCCTGCGTGCTTGAAGTTTCTTGTATCAACATTTAGGTTGCCTCACCTAGTTTTGCATTTAGGCACACTTATATTCCGGAAAGCCTAAAACTTGCAAAAGATTATAAAGAATTTTGTAGAAACCTATTCACCCCCCTCTAGGTAAACCATCTTACACTTTCAATATGTGTGTTCTTTTCCTAAACCACAAGGATCCACTAAATGTCATTACATGTGTGTTCTTTTCCAAAAACCACATGGATCCACTGGAAGTAATTGCATGTGTGTTCTTTTCCTAAACCACATGGATCCACTTGATGTCATTACATATGTGTGTTATTTTCATAAACCACACTAATCCACTAGATGTTATTGCATGTGTGTTATTTTCATAGACTACATGGATCCACTAGATGTCATTTCATGTGTGTTCTTTTCATAGACCACACTGATCCACTGGATGTCATTGCATGTTTGTTCTTTTCATAGACCACATGGATCCATTAAATGTCATTGCATGTGTGTTATTTTCATAAACTACATGGATCCACTAGATTTCATTGCATGTGTGTTCTTTTCCTATACCACAGGATCAACTAGATGTCATTGCATGTGTGTTCTTTTCATAAACCACATCGATCCACTGATGTGATTGCACATGTGTGTTCTTTTCATCAACCACATGGGTCCACTAGATATCATTGCATGTGTGTGTTGTTTTCATAGACCACATGGATCCACTGATGTCATTGCATGTGTGTATTTTTTCCAAAAACCAGATTGTTATGACCTTGGATCGATAAAGATCCTAAGTATCTATGATTAACATGCTAGTCCCTGGATCATTAGCTAGCACTCACAGTCAATGAAATATCATGTAAAACACAAGTCTTTATTACATGAATCGAATACTCCAGAGTTTACATTATTACAACAGAAGCGAAATAAGTACAACTTGGAGTCCCATCAATGCCACAAGAAGGTTGAGTGAAGACCCGCAATCCTAGCGTACCTTTCAACGATCTCCAATTTCTGCACATAAAACGTGCAGCCAACTGAGTTGGTCAATACTTTGAATGTATTGGCAAATTACACAAGAAAAGAACAAGACTAACTCTACATGCAAGGCTAGAGTAGGATTTGGGGTTCATTTGCATAAAGCCAACTTTCTCTAAGTAAGAAGAAAAGAGGAAGATTTTTATCCTACTTTGTAAACATTTGCTTAAGTAAAATAGGGTCGAATGGAACATGAGGATATTACTCACCAAGTGCCCAAACAACCTAACACTTGGATATTACACACCAGGTGGCACTTGGATATTACGCACCAAGTTACTTGGATATGACCCACCAAGTTCCAAAAATCCCACCTATTAGGGTTTTCAGTCTTTCGAACCCTCCCAACGGTACTTGATATATATAAGTATATAGAATAGAAGCATAACTTAGAAAAACAGGATAACCTATTAGGATGGAAAATCCTAAGCATAGAGCTACTCATGGAATACTACAAAACCGCACTTGCAAAATAGTACTAAGAAAATCTAGCAAAATCCTACACATCCATACTACAGAATTTGAAGAGTAAAAATGCATAGTCAAAACTGGGACATAAACATGATCAAGTGGTGTAACTTGCCTTTTTTGTAGGGGTAATTTAATACGTCGTTGAAGTAGTAGTACTCTTCGTAATTCACTCGCCTACGCGTGCAAGTAATAGAAACGAGTGAATACAAAACTCCAAATAAAGAACCAAACTGAAGACATGACACGTAAAAAAAAAATATTATAGTACAAAATTATATATTTATTTCATACAATAGTAACATGTATGTTCTTTTAAGTTAAAGGAATTTTCCAATGACGAAGGCACAACAATATTTACTCTAAACATACATTTAGATCTTCGTATATGGCCAAAACAAGGTTAGATTCATAGAGCAAATAAACAGATCTAAATATGTATATGTTTAAGTTTGGAGAGTATTTCTGGATAAATATTTTAGTGACAAACCCGATGCAAAAAAGATTCGACTAAAGCGGAGCTATAAATCTGAAGATATTGCTAAAGCACGATTAGAATTAAATTTTGAAAAGACAAATTCGAAAATTCTATAACTAGAAAACTAATACTACTAGATAGGAAATTTAATCACGGAGCCCATGAAAGAAATTTTTTCTAAAACTCAAGATATACAATTTCTAAGCTGTTGACAGGAACTAGTATAACCTCTACGACCGATTGATCGGGTGGTCACAAACTCACAGTACGCGCGTGGAATAAGAAATAGACAGTGGCCAGATTCTTGTTATTCAACAGCTCGTTTATTTGTGCGCCGCTCCTCTGGTCCGGGATTCCTCGGAGCTCGACCGCCCCATCGAACAGATCTCCTAGATTTCTCTGGGCGTGATTCTTGGGAAGCCACCTCCGAGCCCCAGGGAACATGGTCTTCCCTGACCCAGGATATTTCTGTAGCTAGCGGTACGTTGTATTATCTTTGCACTAACACACCCATAGAATCCTTGGACCGCCTGCCCCGAGAAGTATCCGTAACCGGGATAGTCTTGCATCGACATGATCACCGCTGCTCTCATGTCAAAGTATTCTTGTCTCGAGGCGTCCCATGTATGGGCTCCTTCTTCCCATAATGTGGCCAGCTCCTCTTCCAACAACGTGAAATACAGATTGATGTCTGTACCGGGTTGTTTTGGCCCTTGAACCAGCATATTCATGGTTACATACTTCTTCTTCATGCACAACCAGGGGGAGGTTGCAGATCCATACAAACACAGGCCAGGTGTTGTGTGTGCTGCTCTGGCTTCCGAACGGATTGAGTCCTTCGGTGCTCACGCCCAGCCTGAGGTTCCTTGGCTCTTTCCCGAAATGTTGGTAATATTGGAGGTCCAACACCTTCCACTGGCAAGCATCCGAAGGGTGCCTCAGCATTTCCTCCTTCTCCAGATCATTGTCTTCCGGCCTCTTTATTTCCGCGTGCCAGCGCATGAGCTCTGCTTCCTTAGGGTCCGCGAAATAACGCTGCAGACGAGGAGTTAGAGGAAAGTACCACACCACCTTTCTAGGAGCTTTCTTGGTCCCTCTCTTGTATCGAGAAGTCTTACACACCGGACATGTGGTCTTCTCCGCGTCCTCGCCCCGGTAGATGATGCAATCATTTATGCAAACATGGTATTTCACGTGCAGTAGATTGAGAGGGCATGCGACTTTCTTGGCCTCGGTGATACTAGTCGAACATGTGTTCCCCTTCTTGGGAAGAATATCGTGCCAGAATGCAATGTTGTCGTTGAAGCATTCGTCGGTCATTTTGTGTTTCGCCTTCATCTCCAGAGCCATGAGCGTTACATTTAGACGGGCATCCCCTTCGTTGCATCCATCAAACAATGGAGTGACCACGTCTTTCTTCATTTGCTCCAGCTTAGATTTCTCTCTAACGGCGGATCTGGCGTTACTCATATCCTTGAGAAGCAGATCTTGGACATGAGGGTATCGCAGCTAGCTCGAATCATGGTCAACACCTTGATCTTCATGTTCATGCCCGACACCACCTTGATCATCTTCATGTTCATGCCTGGTGCCACGCTGATCTTCATGACCATCACCTGCCCTGCCGTCTGCGTCTTGATCTTCGTGATCATGACCGGCATCTTGATCTTCACCATTATTGACATCCTCATCATCATCTTCGTCATCACGTATCCACCGAGTGTAGCCATCCATGAAACTACGTCGGAGTAGGTGTGACTCCAGCATTCCGGAATCATGCCTTATCAGATACATCAGCTTGTAGTCGCGACACATAAATCTTATCTCTGTCTTGTTTGTGTGTGCCATATAGGTCCTCGCGCATCTCATCCACCTATCAACGAGGGCTTTACAGATCAGTGGTCGGACCATGGTCGCCTATGCGTGGTACAAAGAGCAAGAGAATAATTAGAGCATATATGGACATCTGGATCCCCTGGAAAATTCGGCATGACCTCCCCTAAAAAGAGGACATCCGCAAGTGCCAGAAATTCGCCAAAAAAGAAATTAATCGACATTCCGGCAAAACATTGGTATCTCAAATGAAATCCCTGCACAAAAAGAATCATGCACCACAACACAATCATATAGTCGCGGTGTCGCCGACAACACACATGAGCATGCAAGCAACGCCTTCACGCTTCCTCCAAGGACAACTTGCACAAGAGAGATGGACGAGAAGTAAAGGGACATGTTGTAGATCTAGAGAAGCAAGAGACTTCACTTACATATGAGTGTCAACCAATGGAGATTGAGCAAGCTTCTACGGTGAATCAATGTGGGAAATGATGTGGGGAGAAGGAGGGGGCGACCAAATCTGTCTTTTGGTGGAGCGGAAAAAGTGAGGCAAGTGACTGGGTGCATGTGCCAAAAAGGTGCATAAAAGTGAGCCAGGTTATGCGAGGCGCATATGGCAGTAAATGCGCCTCCTATAGTGTCAACTATCTGAGGCGCACATGCTAACATGCGCCTTGCAAATGCGGCCACCCGGGCCCGCAGGGGTTACTTGAGGCGCACGTTCCCTAAGGCGCCTCTCCTATGTCAAGTATCGGAGGCGCATGTGACTATATGTGCCTCGCATATTGGACCACCGATCTCCACCCGGGCCCACCCAACATATGCGAGGCACATTTGTCACATATGCACCTCTCCTATTTAAGTACTAGAGGCGCATGTCTGGCTGGTGCGCCTCGCATAAGATGGGGGTGCCAGATTTCATCCGTACAAATGCTAGAGGAGGCGCATCCTGCAGATATGCGCCTCACCTATTTAAGTACTAGAGGCGCATTACTGGCTGGTGCGCCTCGCCTATTTTATTATAGGCGCATATAGTATAAATGCGCCTCTAATGTGTCTCCTATAGCCTTTTCTCTAGTAGTGCATGGATCCACTGATGTGATTGCATGTGTGTTCTTTTCCAAAAACTAGATGGATCCACTAGATGTCATTGCATGCGTGTTCATTTCCTAAACCACATGGATCCAATAGATGTCATTGCATGTGTGTTCTTTTCATAAACCACACCGATCCACTGATGTCATTGCATATGTGTGTTCTTTTCATAAACCACACTGATCCACTAGATGCCATTGCATATGTGTGTTCTATTCATAAACCACACTGATCCACTAGATGTCATTGCATGTGTATTCTTTTCATAGACCACATGGATCCACTAGATGTCATTGCATGTGTGCTCTTTACTTAAACCACACTGGTCCAATGGATGTCATTTCATGTGTGTTATTTTCATAGACCACATGGATCCACTAGATGTCATTAAATGTGTGTTCTTTTCATAAACCACATGGATCCACTAAATTTCATTGCATGTGTGTTCTTTTCCGAGACCACATGGATCCACTAGATGTCATTGCATGTGTGTTCTTTTCCTAGATCACATGGATCAACTCGATGTCATTGCATGTGTGTTCTTTTCATAGACCACATAGATCCACTGATGTCATTGCATGTGTTTTTTTTTCATAAACCACATGGATCCACTAGATTTCATTGTAATTGTGTGTGTATCAGTGTGCATCATTGTGGTTTTGGAAAAGTATAAATGCAATGATGCCACTCCAGCATATGGTGTCCAACCATGTCCAGGAACCCTTCCATCATGATGGGATTCAACTACAAGATGTATGTTATCACTAGTTTGAAATATGCTGCATCACCACACCCACTTGGGTGTGTGTGTATCAGTGTGCATCATTGTAGTATTTGAAAAGAATGGATGCAATGATGCCACTCCGGCATGTGGTGTACAACCATGTCCAGGAACCCTAGAAGCATGATGGGATTCAACTTCAACAAGCATTCTATCACTAGTTTGAAAGATGCTGCATCACCACACCCACATGGATGTGTGTGTGTATAAGTGTGCATCATTGTGGTTTTGGAAAAGAACACATGCAATGATGCCACTCTAGCATGTGTGTTCTTTTCATAAACCACATTGATCCACCGGATGTCATTGCATGTGTGTTATTTTCCTAAACCACATAGATCAAATCGATGTCATTGCATGTGTGTTCTTTTCATAAACCACATTGATCCACTGGATGTTATTGCAGATGCGTGTTCTTTTCCTAAACCACATGGATCCACATGATGTCATTGAATGTGTGTTCTTTTCCTAAACCACGTGGATCCACCGATGTCATTGCATGTGAGTTCTTTTCATAAACCACATGGATCCACTAGATTTCATTGAATGTGTGTTGTTTTCCGAGACCACATGGATCCACTAGATGTCATTGCATGTGTGTTATTTTCATAGACCACATGGATCCACTCGATGTCATGGCATGTGTGTTCTTTTCATAGACCACATTGATCCACTGATGTCATTCCATGTGTGTTGTTTTCATAAACCACATGGACCCACTAGATGTCATTGTAATTGTGTGTGTATCAGTGTGCATTATTGTGGTTTTGGAAAGATACACATGCATTGATGCCACTCCATCATATGGTGTCCAACAATGTCCAGGAACCATTGCATCATGATGGGATTCAACTACAGGATATATGCTATCACTAGTTTGAAAGATGATGCATCACCACACCCACTTGGGTCTGTGTGTATCAGTGTGCATCATTGTAGTTTTGGAAAAGAACTGGTGCAATGATGCCACTCTAGCATGTGGTGTCCAACCATGTCTAGGAACCCTAACAGCATGATGGGATTCAACTACAACATGCATTCTATCACTATATTTAAAGTTGCTGCATCACCACACCCACATGGATGTGTGTGTATCCGTGTGCATCATTGTGGTTTTGGAAAAGAACACATGCAATGATGCCACTCTAGCATGTGTGTTCTTTTCATAAACCACATTGATCCACCAGATGTCATTGCATGTGTGTTATTTTCCTAAACCACATAGATCAAATCGATGTCATTGCATGTGTGTTCTTTTCATAAACCACATTGATCCATTGGACGTCATTGCATATGTGTGTTCTTTTCCTAAACCACATGTATCCACTAGATGTCATTGCATGTGTGTTCTTTTCCTAAACCACGTAGATCCACTAATGTCATTGCATGTCAGTTCTTTTCATAAACCACATGGATCCACTAGATATCATTGCATGTGTGTTCTTTTCCTAAACCACATGGATCCACTAAATATCATTGCATGAGTGTTCTTTTCATAAACCACATGGATCCACTAGATGCCATTCCATATGTGTGTTATTTTCATAAACCACGCTGATCCACTGGATTTCATTGCATGTGTGTTCTTTTCATAGACCACATGGGTCCACTAGATGTCATTGCATGTGTTTTCTTTTCATAAACTACACTGATCCACTGGATGTCATTGCATGTGTGTTATTTTCATAGACCACATGGATCCACTAGATGTCATTGCATGTCTGTAATTTCCTATACCACATGGATCTACTAGATTTCCATGCATGTGTGTTCTTTTCATAAACCACATTGATCCATTGATGTGATTGCATATGTGTGTTCTTTTCATAAAGCACATGGATGCACTAGAAGTTATTGCATGTGTGTTGTTTTCATAGACCACATGGATCCACTAAGGTTATTGCATGTGTGTTCTTTTCCAAAAACCAGATGGATCCATTGGATGTCATTGCATGTGTGTTCTTTTCCTAAACCACATGTATCCACTAGATGTCATTGTATGTGTGTTCTTTTCATAAACCACACTGATCCACTAGATAACATTTCATATGTGTGTTCTTTTGATAAACCACATGGATCCACTTCATGTCATTGCAAATGTGTGTTCTTTTCATAAACCACACTGATTCACTAGATGGCATTGCATGTTTGTTCTTTTCATAGACCACATGGATCCACTAGAGGTCATTGCACGTGTGTTCTTTTCAAATCCACATTGATCCATTGGATGTCATTGCATGTGTGTTATTTTCATAGACCACATGGATCCACTAGATGTCATTGCATTTGTGTTCTTTTCATAAACCACATGGATCCATTTCATTGCATGTGTGTTCTTTTCCGAGACCACATGGGTCGACTAGATGTCATTGCATGTGTGTTCTTTTCCTAGACCACGTGGATCCACTCGATGTCATTGCATGTGTGTTCTTTTCATAGACCACATTGATCCACTGATGTCATTGCATGTGTACTCTTTTCATAAACCACATGGGTCCACTAGATGTCATTGTAATTGTGTGTGTATCAGGGTGCATCATTGTGGTTTTGGAAAAGTACACATGCAATGATGCCACTCCAGCATATGGTGTCCAACCATGTCAAGGAACCCTTCCATCATGATGGGATTCAACTACAGGATGTATGTTATCACTAGTTTGAAATATGTAGCATCACCATGCCCACTTGGGTGTGTGTATCAACGTGCATCACCATGCCACTCCAACATATGGTGTCGAACCATGTCCAGGAACAGTTCCATCATGATGGGATTTAACTACAGGATGTATGCTATCGCTAGTTTGAAAGATGCTGCATCACCACGCCCACTTGGGTGTGTGTGTATCATTGTGGATCATTGTAGTTTTGGAAAAAAAACAGACGCAATGATGCCACTCCAGCATGTTGTGTCCAACCATGTCCAGGAGCCCTAGGAGCATGATGGGATTCAACTGCAACATGCATTCTATCACTAATTTGAAAGATATTGCATGACCACACCCACGTGGATGTGTGTGTATCAGTGTGCATCATTGTGGTTTTGGAAAAGAACACATGCAATGATGCCACTCTAGCATGTGTGTTCTTTTCATAAACCACATTTATCCACTGGATGTCATTGCATGTGTGTTCTTTTCCTAAACCACATGGATCCACTCGATGTCATTTCATGTGTGTTCTTTTCAGAAACCACATTGATACACAGGATGTCATTGCATATGTGTGTTCTTTTCCTAAACAACATGGATCCACTGGATGTCATTGCATGTGTGTTCTATTCCTAAACCAAGTGGATCCACTAATGCCACATCATGTGGTTTCTTTTCGTAAACACATGGATCCACTAGATGTCATTGCATGTCTGTTCTTTTACTAAACCACATGGATCCAGTAAATGTCATTGTATGTGTGTTCTTTTCATAATCCACATGGATCCACTGGATGTCATTGCATATGTGTGTTCTTTTCATAAACCACACTGATCCACTGGATGCCATTGCATGTATGTTCTTTTCATAGACCACATGGGTCCACTAGATGTCATTGCATGTGTTATTTTCATAAACCACAGTAATCCACTAGATGTCATTGCATGTGTGTTCTTTTCATACACCACATGGATCCACTAGATGTCATTGCATGTGTGTTCTTTTCATAAACCACATGAATCCACTAGATTTCATTGCATGTGTGTTCTGTTCCGAGACCACATGGGTCAACTAGATGTCATTGCATGTGTGTTCTTTTCCTAGACCACGTGGATCCACTCGATGTCATTGCTTGTGTGTCCTTTTCATAGACCACATTGATCCACTGATGTCATTGCATGTGTGTTCTTTTCATAAACCACATGGATCCACTAGATGTCATTGTAATTGTGTGTGTATCAGTGTGCATCATTGTGGTTTTGGAAAAGTACACATGCAATGATGCCACTCCAGCATATGGTGTCCAACCATGTCAAGGAACCCTTCCATCATGATGGGATTCAACTATAGGATGTATGTTATCAATAGTTTGAAAGATGCTGCATCACCACGCCCACTTGGGTGTGTGTGTATCAGTGTGCATCAATGTAGTTTTGGAAAAAAACAAATGCAATGATGCCACTCCAGCATGTTGTCTCCAACCATGTCTAGGAACCCTAGCAGCATCATGGGATTCAACTGCAAAATGCATTCTCTCACTAGTTTGAAAGATGCTACATCACCACACCCACGTGGATGTGTGTGTATCATTGTGCATCATTGTGGTTTTGGAAAAATAACACATGCAATGATACCACTCTAGCATGTCTGTTCTTTTCATAAACCACATTGATCCACTGGATGTCATTGCATGTGTGTTCTTTTCCTAAACTACATGGATCCACTTGATGTCATTGCATGTGTGTTCTTTTTATAAACCACACTGATCCACAAGATGCCATTGCATATGCGTGTTCTTTTCCTAAACAACATGGATCCACTGGATGTCAGTGCATGTGTGTTCTATTCCTAAACCACGTGGATCCACTGATGTCATTTCATGTGATTTCTTTTCATAAACCACATGGATCCACTAGATGTCAATGCATGTCTGTTCTTTTTCCAAACCACATGGATCCACTCAATGTCATTTCATGTGTGTTCTTTTCATAAACCACATGGATCCACTGGATGTCATTGCATATGTGTGTTCTTTTCATAAACCACACTGATCCACTGGATGTCATTGCATGTGTGTTCTTTTCATAGACCACATGGGTCCACTAGATGTCATTGCATTTGTGTTCTTTTCATAAACCACACTGATCCACTGGACGTCATTGCATGTGTGTTCTTTTCATAGACCACATGGATCCACTATATGTCATTGCATGTGTGTTCTTTTCATAAACCGCATGAATCCACTGGATTTCATTGCGTGTGTGTTCTTTTCCGAGACCACAAGGATCCACTAGATGTCATTGCATGTGTGTTCTTTTCCTAGACCACATTGATCCACTCGATGTCATTGCATGTGTGTTCTTTTCATAGATCACATTGATCCACTGATGTCATTGCATGTATGTTCTTTTCATAAACCACATGGGTCCACTAGATGTCATTATAATTGTGTGTGTATCAGTGTGGTTTTCGAAAAGTACACATGCAATGATGCCACTCCAACATATGGTGTCGAACCATGTCCAGGAACAGTTCCATCATGATGGGATTTAACTACAGGATGTATGCTATCGCTAGTTTGAAAGATGCTGCATCACCACGCCCACTTGGGTGTGTGTGTATCATTGTGCATCATTGTAGTTTTGGAAAAAAACAGACGCAATGATGCCACTCCAGCATGTTGTGTCCAACCATGTCTAGGAACCCTAGCAGCATGATGGGATTCAACTCTAACATGCATTCTATCACTAGTTTAAAAGATTCTGCATCACCACACCCACGTGGATGTGTGTGTATCAATGTGCATAATTGTGGTTTTGGAAAAGAACACATGCAATGATACCACTCTAGCACGTGTGTTCTTTTGATAAACCACACTGATCCACTGGATGTCATTGCATGTGTGTTCTTTTACTAAACCACATGGATCCACTCGATGTCATTGCATGTGTGTTCTTTTCATAAACCACACTGATCGACAAGATGCCATTGCATATGCGTGTTCTTTTCCTAAACAACATGGATCCACTAGATGCCAGTGCATGTGTGTTCTATTCCTAAACCACGTGGATCCACTGATGTCATTGCATGTGATTTCTTTTCATAAACCACATGGACCCACTAGATGTCAATGCATGTCTATTCTTTTTACAAACCACATGGATCCACTCAATGTCATTGCATGTGTGTTCTTTTCATAAACCACATGGATCCACTCGATGTCATTACATGTGTGTTCTTTTCATAAACCACACTAATCCACTGGATGTCATTTCATATGTGTGTTCTTTTCCTAAACCACATGGATCCACTGGATGCCATTGCATATGTGTTATTTTCCTAAACAAGATGGATCCACTAATGTCATTGCATGTGAGTTCTTTTCATAAACCACGTGGATCCACTGGTAGTCATTGCATGCCTGTTCTTTTCGTAAACCACACTGCTCCACTAGATTTCATTGCATATGTGTGTTCTTTTCATAAACCAAATGGGTCCACTAGATGTCATTGCATGTGTGTTCTTTTACTAAAACACATGGATCCACTAGATGTCATTGCATGTGTGTTCTTTCCATACACCACACTAATCCACTGATGTCATTGCATATGTGTGTTCCTTTCATAAATCACACTGATCCACTAGATGTCATTGCATATGTGTGTTCTTTTCATAAACCACATGGATCCACTTGATGTCATTGCATATGTGTGTGCTTCTCATAAACCACATTGATCCACTAGATGTCATTGCATGTATGTTCTTTTCATAGACCACATGGATCCACTAGATGTCATTGCATGTGTGTTCTTTTCATAAACCACACTGATCCACAGGATGTCATTGCATGTGTGTTCTTTTAATCGACCACATGGATCCACTAGATTTCATTGCATGTGTGCTTTTTAATAAACCACATGGATCCACTAGATTTCATTGCATGTGTGTTCTTTTCCGAGACCACATGGATCCACTAGACTTCATTGCATGTGTGTTCTTCTCCTAGACCACATGGATCCACTTGATGTCATTGCATGTGTGTTCTTCCATACACCACATTGATTCACTGATGTCATTGCATGCGTGTTCTTTTCATAATCGACATTGATCCACTAGATGTCATTGTAATTTTGTGTGTATCAGTGTGCATCATTGTGGTTTTCGAAAAGTACACATGCAATGATGCCACTCCAGCATGTGATGTCCAACCATGTCCAGGAACCCTTCCAGCATGATGGGATTGAACTACAGGATGTATGCTGTCAATAGTTTGAAAGATGCTGCATCACCACACCCACTTGGTGTGTGTGTATCAGTGTGCATCACTGTAGTTTTGCAAAAGAATAGATGTAATGATGCCACTCCAGCATGTGGTGTCCAACCATATCCAGGAACCCTAGCAAGATGATGGGATTCAACTGCAACATGCATTCTATCACCAGTTTGAAAGATGTTGCATCACCACACCCACGTGGATGTGTATGTGTATCCGTGTGCATCATTGTGGTTTTGGAAAAGAACACATAAAATGATGCCACTCCAGCATGTGTGTTCTTTTCATAAACCACATTGATTGACGGGATGTCATTGCATGCGTGTTCTTTTCCTAAACCACATGGATCCGCTCAATGTCATTGCATGTGTGTTCTTTTCATAAACCACACTGATCCACGAGATGTCATTGCATATGTGTGTTCTTTTCCTAAACCTTATGGATCCACTGGATGTCATTGCACGTGTGTTCTTTTCCAAAAACACATGGATCCACTGATGTCATTGCATGTGAGCTCTTTTCATAAACCACATGGATCCATTGGATGTCATTGCATATGTGTGTTCTTTTCATAAACCACATGGATCCACTTGATGTCATTGCATATGTGTGTTCTTTTCATAAACCACACTGATCCACTTGATGTCATTGCATGCGTGTTATTTTCATAGAGCACATGGATCCACTAGATGTCATTGCATGTGTGTTCTTTTCATAAACCACACTGATTCACTGGATGTCATTGCATGTGTGTTATTTTCATTGACCACATGGATCCACTAGATGTCATTGCATGTGTGTTGTTTTCATAAACCACATGGATCCACTAGATGTCATTGTAATTGTGTGTGTATCAGTGTGCATCATTGTAGTTTTCGAAAAGTACACATCCAATGATGCCACTCCAGCATGTGGTGTCCAACCATGTCCAGGAACCCTTCCAGCATGATGGGATTGCACTACAGGATGTATGTTGTCAATAGTTTGAAAGATGCTGCATCACCACACCCACTTGGTGTGTGTGTGTGTCAGTGTGCATCATTGTAGTTTTGGAAAAGAATAGATGCAATGATGCCACTCCAGCATGTGGTGTCCAACCATGTCTAGGAACCCTAGCAGCATGATGGGATTCAACTGTAACATGGTTTCTATCACCAGTTTGAAAGATGCTGCATCACCACACCCACGTGGATGTGTATGTCTATCAGTGTGCATCATTGTGGTTTTGGAAAATAACACATAAAATGATGCCACACCAGCATGTGTGTTCTTTTCATAAACCACAGTGATTCACTAGATGTCATTGCATGTGTGTTCTTTTCCTAAACCACATGGATCCACTCGATGTCATTACATGTGTGTTGTTTTCATAAACCACACTGATCCACTAGATGTCATTGCATATGTGTTTTCTTTTCCTAAACCACATGGATCCACTGGATGTCATTGCATGTGTGTTATTTTCCTAAAACACATGGATCCACTGATGTCATTGCATGTGAGCTCTTTTCATAAACCACAATGATCCACTGGATGTCATTGCATGTGTGTTATTTTCCTAAACCAGATGGATCCACTAAATGCCATTGCATGTGTGTTCTTTCAATAAACCACATGGATCCACTTGATGTCATTGCATATGTGTCTTCTTTTCATAAACCACACTGATCCACTGGATGTCATTGCATGCGTGTTCTTTTCATAAACCACATGGATCCACTAGATCTCATTGCATGTGTGTTCTTTTCATAAACCACACTGATTCACTGGATGTCATTGCATGTGTGTTCTTTTCATAGACCACATGGATCCACTAGATGTCATTGCATGTGTGTTATTTTCATAAACCACATGGATCCACTAGATTTCATTGCATGTGTGTTCTTTTCCAAGACCACATGGATCCACTAGATGTCATTGCATGTGTGTTCTTTTCCTAGACCACATGGATCCACTCAATGTCATTGCATGTGTGTTCTTTTCATAGACCACCTTGATCCACCGATGTCATTGCATGTGTGTTCTTTTAATAAACCACATGGATCCACTCGATGGCATTGTAATTGTATGTGTATCAGTGTGCATCGTTGTGGTTTTGGAAAAGTGCACATGAAATGATGCCACTCTAGCATAAGGTGTCAAAGCATGTCAAGGAACCCTTCCAGCATGATGGGATTCAACTACATGATGTATGCTTTCCACTACAAGAAAAGTTGGCTTTTACAACGGACGATTTTCGTGGTTGAAGGCCCGTTTTTTGTGGCCAAAGATTCTTCCGCGACAGATGGCCTTCGTGGTAAAAGCCCCGTCACAAATGAATTAACCACGGTTTTTTTCGACTGTGGCGGATCGCACACTTCAACCATGAAAACTTGTTCCATCATAGATCTGTTTGCCAGCCGCGCTGACTACTGACGTCATGCGAACTAGCAGGTGGCAGCCGCCGTTAGCGACCGGTTACCGCCGTTAACGGCCATAGAAACCTTGGCAGAAGCCATGCCCAGCCAAGGCTTGCTAAATACTATCTGGGCCAACCCATAAGGGGACCCCAATAAGAAGATGGGCCGTTACTGTTTTGTCCTGCACTGTTTGAAATGGGCCCAAAAATGCAGCCAGCAGCGGCCTGCAAACTTTCAGGCCTGCTTCTGTTTCGGCCTACAAAAGGCCCATGTTGGTCCAACACTGTGCGACCCATTAGCAGCCTACGCCAAGTCGCTCCTGTAAACATAAGGCCCGCGGTCAGCCCATCACTATTATCACAGCCCATCGTCGACCGCCTACTGACGGCCCTTCTCTGAGATGGTCCATTACTATTCTGGCATGTTACTGTTCTGGCATTTTACTGTTCTGGTCTTTAGCTGTTTAGGCCCACAAAAGGCCCTTTACTGTCTAGCCTGTTAAATTTGTCGGCCTGTTACTACCCTCGTCCGGGAATTTCACGGCCCGTACTGTTCAGGCGCGTCACTATTCTGGCCTTTTACTGTTGTGGCTCTCTACTGTTTTGGCCCGCTAATGTTTTGGCATGTTACTATTTTGCGATTTGTGTAGTTTCTTGCCTGTTACTGTAATGGGCTATTTCTGTTCTGGCCTGCTACTGTTACGGCATGCTTCAGTAACGGCCTATTTCTATTACGTCCTGTTAGGCCTGTTACATTTATGGCTTGTTACCACATGCGCATTGGCTCGTTACATTTACGGCCTTTTACAGTTTCATCAATTCTAAAGCCCATGCCAATATCATAAAACGTGTATAATAATCCAACACTTTCTTACCGTTCGTCGTCGGCCGAATATAGCACGGTACTGTTCCCTAATCGACCTATCTGGCGTACTTACCGTAACGACTACTACAATGTGTGGACGACGTCAACTAAATTCTTACATGGCCTACGCGAGTTATCTAGATATTACATCAGTTGTAAACTTCTTAAAATTATTACGTATTATCAACTCAGGGGAAAGAAAAATCGGCATTTCAGTTGACAATCAAGTTGATAGCAGAGTCCTCAATTTACTTTCTCAATTGATCACCTACATCTTCCATTGAGTGTGACAACTATATTGGAGGAGACATGATCTTGCAGCCCCCTTTTTGGTGGGGCTAGCAATAATGGCAGTCTGAAACTAAGTAATAACAAGTTAATACATCAAACAAGACAAACTACTCATTTGAATGATATGGCAGGAGCTATGAACTCGAGTAATCAAGTACTGACCAACTGGTCAATGGTTCAATTATTGACCAACACATCAAAGAAACATGACAAGCAAGCATGCATCAAACAAGTGTGACTACCGTGAAACGAGCAATGAAAAAATGTTTGTGTGGCTTAGAATTTTAGTAGATATAAATTAGCCAGGTCATTTTGAACAAATATATATGGCAGCAGTTCTATACCCTAAAACGCAAGAGACATTGGGTTACTCGAAATTTGCGCTGAGCCACAAAATGGCGTGCAGTTACTATCATAGTGAAGAATGAACCAGATAGAAATTATAACCGCATCATACGAGAACCTGTAGAGCAGGAATGCAAACCACGAATGAACTATATATTGTAGAGGATAGGTATGTCATGACTTAGGAAGAACCAGACCCAGAACCAGATGCGACAGATAATGGCGTCGCTCGTGAACCTGTAGAACAGGAGAAACAAGCATTAGACAAGTGTGCCTAGAAGGAAATGAGCAATCAAACAAAGTGTTTCTTAGAATTTCGGCAAATATATATGGAAGTAGTGGCATCTCCTGGAATGCATAGAGTCGTTGGGCGACTCAGAATTTGCGGTGAGCTACACAATTGCAAGTAGTTACTGTCATAGATAAAAATCAACCAGATATAAATTTAAATGGCATCATAAGAGAAATTCTAGAGCAGGAATGCAAACCACAAGTGAACTACATAGTAGAGGATAGTTATGCCGTTGCTTAGGATGAACCAGCACCAGATAAGGAAGTAATGGCATCCCTTGTGAACCTGTAGAATAGGCTATGCAAACCAACATGTTCATTGTTCCATTTTGAGCTCTATGCAAGAAAAAGGAAATAGTTAGTGATGCAGCTTTTGAAGAGCCAGTTGGCATTATGGCAACAACAAAATTATAATCTAATTAGTACGAAGAGTTTAAATGGCTACTACAGGATAACAGAACGATGCCAAGGAGGAAATAATAGCAGGAAGTGATCTCAAGATGAACCAGACAGATTCAACAACTATAGAGCAGGAAATCTATACTAATATTTTCTACTGACTACAGATTTTACAAGAATTACACGGTAGCAGGTAATTACTATTGTATGGAGTATCTAAGAACATGTGCATGACAAAATAACAGACATGTGCATGACTTGAAATTTGTAGAGCAGCGAATGCAAACCAACATGTCTAATGACCTTGCATGTACTAGCACGAAGAACAGGCGTGCCCATGACTTGTATGTACTAGCACGATTACAAAAATGCAGTTCACTGCAACTGGTTTGAACCTGCTATACTGCTGAAAAACAAAAACGGGTTGGAGATTAGGTTAATCTTGGTTGGAGAGGAGTCTAAGCATCATCGGTACCGTGCGAGTGACGTCCAGGTCACCGAGGGTGATGCGGTTCTGGTGGTTATTGGCGTCGGGGAAGCAGATCTTGGGCGGTCAATGCCGGCTTGAAGGCGGTGGACGAGAGCATCGCTGAGGCAGATTTGCTGCAGTGAACAGCGACGGCCGTGCAGCTGGTCTGGAGCGGTGGACATGGAACTCCTTGAACTAGATCACGTTAGGTGGACACCGGTGAAGCGGATTCGGTACGGTTGGGTAGCTTTCGGCGGCGAGGAAGCAGAGCTTGGGCGGTCGATGACGCCATCGGCAGCGAGGAAGAAGAGCTTGGACGGTCGATGACGCCATCAGCATGGTGAACGACACCATAACTCCGGTGCAGTGTCAGAGAGACCGAGTGAACTAGATCCGGTGGGTGAGCATCGGTGAAGAGGCTCCGCAGCAGCGCACGAGACCAAAGATCAAGCCGGTGTGCGCGGTGGCCATGGAGACGATAGAGGAGCTTTGGATTTTTGGGAGGGCTAGTGGGAAAAACTGTGTGAATCGGGACCATAGTATAGGTGAATAGCAATATAATTATGATCATGCCCCTGAGGTACTGACTTTAGCATGCCCATCCATCGTCAAACAATGGGTAGAACATGAAATTTAAAGACAAAAGTTTTTTAAACAGAGGGGCGCAAAATGCTTTAAGGTAGGTGTGTGGTATTACTACTCGACTGAGATTTGAATTTGTCCTACGTCCAGCTAATAATAATAGAAAAATGGTAGTATCTAGTGGGAGATTTTGGCTCAAAGGTTTTGAATCAGTGGGGCGATATATGCTTCAAGGTCGGTAGGTGATTTTGCCACTTGATTCAGATTTTGAATTTGGCTAGCGTCCATCTAGTAATAGAAAAAGGTAGTAGACCATAACCTATCTATCCAGGAATTCAAAGCCAAGAGTCACATCAACTAATCATCCATATCCATACTAGTAAAAGGAACGTGACACAATTTCCATACCAGTATATTGTGCTTGACACTTCTTTTCAAAACAAAAAATGACTATGTTGCTTCACAATTTCCATAACACAATATAGTGTACGAATAACTTCGAACATCGGCAGTTGGATATAGATTGGCAAAACCTGACATTGTGGACCATTGGATCTCTTTCAGTATATTTGATTATGTCATGTCTAGCATATAGAAGATCCCATTATAGTTGGCCGCTAGCACCATGAATATACTATGCACAAAAATTACAGAGAACATGGTTTTGATGCCACAAGCCAAGTTTCCAGATATAGTGGACAATGTTTTACGTACGATTCCCAAGTTTTATGAGTTTTCAAAGCTTCCGATCTAACTCGGACCACTCAAATGACTTTATGTCTATATTAACAAAATCATGTCATATTTGAACTAGAAGCTCTAGAAAGTGGTACATTTCTATCGAAGTTCTACAAAAAGCTTTTGGTCGTACGCATCAGGAAGTTCATATATCGAAAACAATCGAGAGTTTTGACAAATTCAACTTCCTGCAAAAAATTTGTATCTTGACAATTTTGAACCCGTTTTGAAACAATCACATGTAATAAACAAAAATACAAAAACAAATATTTACGCATGGCATCCTATCACGTCACGTGTACAGCCTGCTAGGAAACTGATAACCATGGGATTTGACAACTTCTAGAAACCAGCCGCGCAATATTTTCCCACCATGTATAAATATTATTAGGTTTCAACCCTGACGACCAAAAAAGGTCATGGCCATATCGATATCATAGCTAATGTATTGTTCCCACATTAATTTGGTATATGGGTGCATCTTGACATAGTAGGAAATGTTGCCAGTGGGAGTCTCAACATTCGACCTGTTTTTTTAAACGGGCAAGGGATGAGTTTGCCCTTTTTCTCTGAACACACTCCATCTTTGGAGCAAGAAAGACTGATGATTATGTTTGCATTTGTGTGCATACCTCGTTCTTCCATCAATGCATGTGTGACCAACATATATGCAACCCAATAACATATATTCTGCACTCGATCTGAACAATTCCCAGTACATAGGAATTATTACAAAATATATTAGAAGTTGCAGAACTCCATACAAAATACTCGATAGAAGTATAAAACTACTCTTAGTAGAACCTTAATCTAGTTAGGAACGATTACATGTCCCATCATATACTCCAAACATGCATGAGAGAAAGAGAGAGGTCAGAATGACCACAAGATCTTTATGCCAATGATTCAGCATGTCCAGGTAGTGGCTGGGTAGCACTTGCTTTCCCGCCTGGCACGCTTCTCTCGTTTTACTGTCGTCTGTGGATCCTCATAATAGGCTTTCTCCTGTTCACCCTTAGCAATATAGATGTAAAATTCACGGACCTTTCCAGCCATTTCCACCACTCCGATTGTGAAACAAATCTGACACTAAAATAAATAAAGTAATTAATATTAGAACAGAGGAACTAGCAAATTACATATACATTCATATTAGGATCATCAGGAGAATATTAAGATGTGATATCTCACAATGGGTTGATGTCATCGTCGAGCCAACATTGGAACTTCACGAGGAACTCCGACCAACAATTGAGGACCTTGACAATAAGTCCCCACTACCAACAGGTAATGGTTGAGCCCCTCCAGCACAGCTTCAGCCGGCGGCTGCCCAATCTTTGGCTCAGAATCAAACTTGAATGGATACAACCCACGACAATCGACCAATGATTACATCGTCACCTCATAGTCCTCCAATTCCCACGCCGCGGACCTTACGCGGCTGATGAACAGGATAATCTCCTTGTTGTGCCTGTCAATCTGTCTGATGAACAGCATGCCCGTCTTCCTGATGACGATGACATTTGTTCTCCGTGAGAACCTTGCAGGCACTAGCTTAGATGGGTCCCATTGTTTGATGATGTAGAGGACGGTGGGCACCTCGATCAAGTGGGTGGATTTGAGGTGCAGATACAACGTTAATTTGTCACCGACCCATTTCCATCCTGGCTCCGTGTAGATAAACGGGTTGTGGATGCAGGAGATCATGTGGGTATAGAGTTCGTTGAAGGAGACCACTACTAGCCAGTTGTAGTTCGGGAAGCTGTAACCTTCTCCATCGACGACTTGGCGGTGTATCTCCATGGATCATGCGGCCAGCCAAACGGCGCTTTTAGCGTCGAGACGCTCAGCAATTTAGTTGACAACATCGTCATCGACCTTGTTAAAGCCGCTGCACAGCTGGCTCTCCCTCGAATCTCTCCAAATTTTGTACAGACGATCCGCCATCACGTCGAGGAGGATTGGGGGCGAGGGAGAATCTATATAGAACTGTTTGGGTTTTTTGGAGGAGAGGGGTGGTGGTATGGAAGGAGGGATGCACCGGGCGAGATGGCGAGGAAAATGTGTGATCAGCGTTGTGGAGCGGATCCCAAATGCGGCCAGGCGGCGTCGGCGAGTGTGGATAAACTAAACGGAGATGGGGAATATGCAATGGCTCTTTGAAAGAGGTTTTTTCTTTTCTTGTAATAAATTAACCATGTCACCTCCTGGCGCAGTACAGTCTCATCACGTCAGTTTGACTAGACACATTATTTATTTACAGGTCCTGCTGTAGTACTGTTTGCATAAGTAGGAGTAGTAGATAGGAGTATTACTCTACCTCCGTCTTGAGGAATAATAAGGTGTCCTTGTTTTGGGTGTTTTTTTCTTTGACCAAGATTTACTCTAAATATATAGTATAAAGAATGTTGGTAGAAAATTAGCATTATTTGAAAGTTTTACTCTACCTCTAACAGTATGAGTACTAATTTGACACAAATTAATAAAGTGTATTAGTTACTCTATTTATTCTGTCAAATTTTACACATTGTAATCAAGTATGTATCTCCTCGGCACCCCCACGCATACCTGCTAGTTGATCTCTCCCTCGTCCAGAGTATGGCGCTCAGCACATGTGCCATGGTTAGGGTTGCGAGTGGGATCCCGCGAAAGTCCTGCCTCTAGTTTATTTTGAAGTTTCTATAGGAGTACTTCAAAATGAACTATAAGCGGAACTTCTACGAGGTGCCGCTTTCAACTCTAACATTGGTACGACGGCTCTGTGTCTGTCTATCGTGTGGTCATCAGCTACGTTGTGTTGGTGTGCATATGAAGGAACCACTTTGGGCGTTGGGTTGGGGCGGCGGCAAAAAAGTAGTCGCGGATCAAACTTTTCGAGTTTCGATTTTTTCACTTGCTTCGTCCCAAACATCGCATGGAAGGTTATTACAAGGATCAACACTCACAACACTAGAGAAGGTATATTGTACTTGGTATGTATATATAAATATATACACGTAGGCAGCCCGAGAGAAGGCAGCTCGAGAGGGATGCAGCAAAGGTTATTACAAGCTACTGTAGAAGAGATTATGGGGTTAGAGAAGGCAGCCTGAGAGGGCTACAGTGAAGAGGTGTTGAAAGCGGTTCGATGTCAGAGAAAAGTTATGAAAAAAAAGATAGAAACCGAGCAGCCGTAGTACCATGGCACACATGTGCAGTGCCACACTGTGGACGAGGGAGATATCAGCTAGAGGATGGGTGTGATGCAGCAAAGGAGAGAGTAGTATACAATTTATTTTCCTTTCATAGAGGAGGAGTAGCACACTGTAAGGCTGCAGGAGTGAGCACCATGCTGATTTTCTTTGTTAAGAAAGTACAAGTGGACCTCATAAAAATGAAAATTTCATCCAAATCCATGCATTTAGCACAAGGACCCCGAAACTTAGCAATGAAGTGTGTGTTTTGAGGTTTGTGCATACTAGCGTTCATCGTGCTAAAGTAGAATCTTTCTAGATGCTAATAATGGAAAGGAAGATCCAATGGTTAGCAATGTTTGGATTTGCCTGTCTTGGTCAAACATTCATTGTTCCGTACACCATGCAGTGGTATCTATGGTATTGTGAGAGATAAGAGACAAGCTAAAGATAAGATAAGAAGTACTATGAATGGCTGATCTAACTTTAGGTCTCATTGGAGCGAGGTGCTCGAGAGTTAAAACGGTCGATGGAAGTACAGGTTATATCAAGGACCTCGTAAAAAATAAAAATTACATCCAAGTCCATGCATTTAGCACATGGACCCTGAAACTGAGCAATGAAGTGTGTGTTTTGAGGTTTGCGCATACTAGCGTTCATCCGGCTAAATACTTTTATTAGAATCTTTCTAGATGCTAAGAATGGAAAAATAAGATTCAATGGTTGTTAGCAATGTTTGGATTTGCTATTCTTGATCAAACGGTCAATGGTTTGTACACTCTATAGTGATGGAATGATATTGTAAGAGATAAGAGAAGATAAGAAGTATTACGAATGGCTGATCTAATAGTATGTCTCGTAGGAGCGTAGTGCTTCAGAGTTAACACGGTCGGTGGAAGTACAAGTTACATCAAGGACCTCATGAAAATGATAATTATTGCATCCAAGTCCATGCATTTATTAGCACAAAGACCCTGAAACCGAGAGCAATGAAGTGTGTGTTTTGAGGTTTGTGCATATACTAGCATTCATCGTGCTAAAAACTATCAGTAGAATCTTTCTAGATGCTAAGAATGGAAAAAAAGATCCAGCGGTTGGTAATGTTTGGATTTGCTACCATTGATCCAACGATCAATGTTCAAAGTTAATTTGTACACTATGAAGTGGTTTATTGTATTGTAAGAGATAAGACACGATAAAGAGAGGATAAGAAGTACTACGAATGGCCTATCAAATGATAGGTCTCGTAGCAGAGAGGTGCTTGAGAGTTAACACGCTCGGTGGAAATACAAGTTACATTAAGGACCTCATAAAAATGAAAATTGCGTCCAAGTCCACGCATTTATTGGAACAAGGACCCTAAAAACTAAGCAATGGAGTTTGTGTTTTGAGGTTTGCACATACTAGCGTCATCGTGCTAAAGTACTCCCTCCGACCCAAATTAGTTGACTTAGTTTTATCTAGATTCAGACGTATCTAACACTAAAACAAGTCTAGATACATTCAAATCTAGACAAATCTAAGTCAACTAATTTGGGTCAGAGGGAGTCAAATCTTTCTAGATGCTAAGAATGGAAAAGAAGATCTAGCATTTGGCAATGTTTGGATTTGCTAGACTTGATCCAACGGTCAATGTTCAAAGTTAATCCATATACTATGCAATGATTAATGGTATTGTAAGAGATAAGACATGATAAAGAGAAGATAAGATGTAATGTGAATGGCCTACCAAATGGTAGGTCTCGTAGGAGAGTGGTGCTTGAGAGTTAACACGGTCAGTGGAAGTACAAGTTACATCAGGGACCTCATAAAAATGGAAATTGCATCCATGTTTAAGCATTTATTAGCAAAAGGACCTGAAAACTAAGCAATGGAGTTTGTGTTTTAAGGTTTACGCATAGTAGCGTTCATCGTGTTAAAGTAGAATCTTTCTAGATGCTAAGAATGGAAAAGAAGATCAAGAGGTTGCCAATGTTTGGATTTTCTAGTCTTGACAACCGGTCAATGTTCAAAGGTAATCCGTACACTATGCAGTGGTTTATTGTATTGTAAGAGATAAGACACGATAAAGAGAAGATAAGAAGTACTGCGAATGTCTATCAAATGGTAGGTCTCGTAGGAGAGAGGTGCTTGAGAGTTAACAAGGTCGGTGGAAGTACAAGTTACATCAAGGACCTCATAAAAATGAAAATTGCACCCAAGTCCATGCATTTATTAGCATAGGGACCCTGACAACTGAGCAATGGAGTTTGTGTTTTTAGGTTTGCGCATAGTAGCATTCATCATGCTGAAGTAGAATCTTTCTAGATGCTAAGAATGGAAAAGAAGATCAAGAGGTTAGCCATGTTTTGATTTGCTATTCTTGATCCAACAGTCAATGTTCAAAGTTAATCCGTACACTATGTAGTGGTTTATTGTATTGTAAGAGATAAGACATGATAAAGAGAAGATAGAAGTACTACGAATGGCCTATCAAATGGTAGGTCTCGTAGGAGAGAGGTTCTTGAGAGTTAATACGGTCGGTGGAAGTACAAGTTACATCAAGGACCTCATAAAAATGAAAATTGCATCCAAGTCCATGCATTTATTAGCATAGGGACCCTTAAAACTGAGCAATGGAGTATGTGTTTTTAGGTTTGTGCATACTAGAATTCATCGTGCTAAAGTAGAATCGTTCTAGATGCTAAGAATGGAAGAGAAGAACACGAGGTTGGTACTGTTTGGATTTGCTAGTCTTGATCCAACGGTCAATGTTCAAAGTTAACCCATACACTATCCAGTGGTTTATTGTATTGTATTGTATTACAAGAGATAAGACACGATAAAGAGAAGATAAGAAGTACAGTACTACGAATGGCCGATCTTTTGAATAACTTTCCCTCCTGATGTTTGGGGAGCAAGTGAAAATTTCGAAAATCGGAAAACTTTGAATTTTTATGCCGCCAAGGACCAAACTGTGTCCTTCCTATGTACTCCTCGTCCATACTCCACACCAACGCGCGGCTGCCGAACACGCCAGAGACACAGAGCCGCCGTACCAAGGCACATGTGCGCAACGCCACGCTATGGACGAGGGGAGAGAGATCAGCCAGACCGGTGCGCGAGGGGAAAGGGGAGGAGAGATGGATCATAGGGAAGGACAGAGAAAACACATGATTTGTTTTGTGTGCATAGGTCCTGAAATTTACTACTAGTAGAGTGTACTACACTTTAAGGCCGCAGGAGTACCTCGTGTCAGAAACCCATCATAACTTTGCTTTGACATGGGACTGCCTTCAACTTCTCTTCGTTGTTGCCCTCTTCCCCTGCCAACGTTTTATTCTCTCAACATGTACAGCGTGTGGATAGAGGTGACCATATGTCTAAGCAAAGAACTATACTACTCCCGTATTGTGTAAAAAAGCACACCTTAATAAGGCTCAGTTAGTAAACGTATGACATATCATCACTATATAAAATTATAATTTGTAAAGCACAAAAAATTATAATTTTGATCAACATCTATAAAGTATGGGTGTATATTTGGTCCTTGTACTTTGTATCATCATGTGTAGAAGTCAAATATTATTAGCTACCTAACACTTGAAATTTTTCGTAGCATGGTCTAGAGAAATGAGGGAGAAGATTCTAGTATGATGGAGAAGTGTGTTTTGAGAGGTTTATGCATAGTGCATTCATTGTGTTCAAGATTATCAACCGAATCTTCTAGATGCTAGAATGAAAAAGAAGATCCAATAGCAAGAAATGGTGGAATTCATGAGTCTTGATCTAGCAGTCAACATTCAAAGTTATCCGTACACTACATAGTGGTAAGATAAGATAAGATAAGATAAGATAAGATAAGATAAGATAAGATAAGATAAGATAAAATCATGTAGAAGTCAATGATTATTAGCTGTGAGGTAGAAGATTCTAGTATGATGGAGAAGTGTGTTTTGAAGTTTGTGCATAGCATTTATTATGCTGAAGACTATCAATAGAATCTTCAAGATGCTAGAATTGAAAAGAAGATCCAACGGCTGGAAATGTTGGGACTCATGAGTCTTGATCCAACAGTCAATATTCAAAGATATGCGTACACTATATAGTCGTAAGATTAGATAAGATATCTCTATCTCCACTACTATTGTGGACCAGGTTTGAATTGGATCCATAGGACCAATCCTGACCGTTGGGCTGTTGGATCCAATGGTTCAGAGAAGCTGGATTTGTGTTGAATAGTACCTAGAGCAAACTCCACCATGCATGTTCTGGAACCATCATGTCACCACCCCCCAAAATTTCATAGCACACTAGAATGTGTTCTCTCTACCTACTACTATAGTAGAGTAGTTTTCAATTGGATCCATAGAAATAATCATGACCATTGGGCCATTAGATCCAAGGGTTCAGAGCAACTGGATTTGTGTTGAATAGTACTCCCTCTGCCAAAATATAAGGCGCCTAAGGATTAGTCAAAACTCAACATTTTTTAAGTTTGACCATGATTATACACAAAAATATAAAATTTTAGAGTTCTAAATTAATATCAATAGATTCACCATACAGTATATTTTGTTAATATGTCCATTCAATATTGTAGATGTAGATATTTTTTTCTAAATATTTGGTCAAATTTAGTAAGGTTTGACTTTTGACCAATCCTTAGGTGCCTTATGTTTTGGGACAAAGCGAGGGAGTACAGACCTAGATGCTAGAATGGAAAAGAAGATCCAATGGTTAGAATGTTTGGATTTGCGAGTGTTCATCCGACAGACAATGTTCACATAACTTAATCCCTACACTATTTAGTGGTGGTATGCATGGTATTGTAAGAGATAGGAGACAAGATAAAGGTAAGATAAGATGTACTATGAATGGCCGATCTAATGGTAGGTCTTGTAGGAGCGAGGTGATTGAGAGTTAACACGGTCAGTGGAAGTACAAGTTACATCAAGAACCTCGTAAAAATGAAAATTGCATCCAAGTCCATGCATTTTAGCACAAGGACCCTAACACTGAGCAAGGAAGTACTGTGTGTTTAGCAATGTTTGGATTTGCCAGTCTTGATCCAACGGTTAATATGTTCAAAGTTAATCCCTACACTATGTAGTGGTATGGTATTGTAAGAGATATGAGACAAGATAAAAGATAAGATAAGAAGTACTGCGAATGGCTAATATTATGTTAGGTCTTGTAAGAGCGAGGTGCTGGAGAGTTAACATGGTGGGTAGAATTACAATTTACATCAAGGACCTCATAAAAAATGAAAATTGCATCCAAGTCCATGCATTTATCACAAGGACCCTGAAACCAAGTAATGAAGTACTGTGTGTTTTGAGGTTTGCACATACTAGTGTGCATCATGCTAAACACTATCGATAGAATCTTTATAGATGCTAAGAATGGAAAAGAAGATCCAACGGTTAGCAATGTTTGGATTTGCCAGTCTGGAGATCGAACGGTCAATGTTCAAAATAAGTTAATCCCTACACTATTTAGTGGTGGTATATATGGTATTATAAGAGATAAGAGACAAGATAAAGATAAGAAGTAATGTGAATGGCCGATCTAATGGTAGGTCTCGTAAGATCAAGGTGTCGAGTGGTCGGTGGAAGTACAAGTTACATCAAGGACCTCATAAAAAATGAAAATTCCATCCAAGTCCGTGCAATTGGCACAAGGACCCTGAAACCGAGTAATAATGAAGTATTGTGTGTTTTGAGGTTTGCGCATACTAGTGTTCATCGTGCTAAAGACTATTAGTGGAATCATTCTAGATGCTAAGAATGGAAAAGAATATCCAACGGTTAGCAATGTTTGGATTTGCTAGCCTTGATCCAACGGTCATGTTCAGAGTTAATTGGTTAGCAAAGTTTGACCTAATTTCATGAAATAGTGCGCAAAGTTTGACCTAATTTCATTAAATAGTTAGGATGCAAAAACTTAGCAAGAAGATGAACCTGTCGTCAAAACTCTCGGTGGTTTCTGATATATATATATCAGTTGACCCTCCCCACCAATGGGTACCTCCAAGTGATTTTTTGTAAAACATTCAAAGCAACCTACAATTTACCTGTAGTAGTCCAAATTTTACCTATTTTTGATAAATCAACCTAAAATCATTCAAGTGGGTGAAGTTAGCTAGGTAATTTTAGAACTGATAAAACATGTGAAATCGTAAGTGCATCGTGTTGGTCCACTATATATGTATGAAAACTTGGCTTGTGACATTCAGATCCATAGTCTTTGGACTTTCTTTAGGGGAAAGAACAATCTAGTCATCACTCGAAAAATTAAGAATGTTCTTTCCTAAGATAGTTGGAAACTCACATTGACGGCATTGTCTACTACAAGAAGATGCACCTATATCTACCTCCGAAAAGACTTTTAAATCAAGAGGAATCTATTGCACTTACTTGTAGCTAAAGTTTGGCCTAGTTTTGTTAAACTGGCAAGATGCAAAATCTTAGCAAGAAGTTGAATTTGTCATCAAAAATTTCATTGGATGGTTTCTCATATATTAATTGTGACCCCCTGATGGGTACCTTCAAAATCTTTTTTGTAAAACTTTCACAGTAACCTACAATTTGCTTGTAGTAGTTCAAATTTGACCTAATTTTGATATATCAACATAAGGTCATTCAAGTGGGCGAAGTTAGGTAGCAAGTTTGAGAATTCATAAAACATAGGAAATCATAAGTAAAATATGTTGGTCCACTATATATATGTGTGAGAAAACTTGGCTTCTAGCATTTCGATCGATATTCTTCAAACTTCCTTTACGAGAGAGAATAATCTTGACATCACTTAGAAAATTGAGAATGGTCTTTCCTGATAATTGGAAACTGACACCGACGACATTGTTTACTACAAGAAGATGCACCCATCTACCTCCGAAAAGACATTAAATTCAGGAGCAATCTATCACGCTTACATGTAGCTCAATTCTGACTTAATTTTGTTAAATTGTCAAGATGCAAAATATTAGAAAGAAGTTGAACCTATAATCAAAGCTCATAGTGGTTTCTGATATATTAATTCACCCCTCCCCCCAAGGGTACCTCCAAAACCTTTTTCATGAAACTTTCAAAGCAACCTACAATTTACTTGTAGTTCAAATGCAACCTAATATAATTTCGATAAATCGGGATAAAGTCATTCAAGTTGGCAGAGTTAGATAGGAAGTTTGAAAGCACATAAAACATGGGTATCATCAGTACAACATGTCAGTCCACTATATATATATGTCTGAAAACCAAGATTGTGGCATTCAGATCCATATTCTTCGGACTTTCTTGACGAAAAATAACAACCTCGCTTGTCATCTCTCGGAAATTGAGAATTCAATGTTCTTTCCTGATAGTTCGAAACTCACACCGACGACATTGTTTACTGTAGACTGATTTTTTTCAATGAGTATAGTATTTAATACTGTATATAGTTGCTCAAACTTTGTAACGGTTGACTTTGACTAAACCTAATATGCTGAGTGTATTAAATAAATGGAGTATAGGATAAGATTAGGAAAACAACATTTTTTTTGAACCCTCACAAGCTTTTTCTTAGCATCACAGATCTGAATATTACATTGACACTGATGATTGACCAAACTGCAAACAGAGCAAAGCCAAACACATACGGAGTAGTAGTAGTACAACTTAACGACTTCTAGGGGGACTCCACGGTCTTCTCAGGCGACTTGGCAGCATCCTCCATGGGCAACTTGGTTGCGTCCTCCGCGGTACCATCGGCAAGCAAGGACTCGTGGATGCTGGGCAACACGCTGCTGTGCGCGATGGGAACATCGGCCAGCACCTTGCTGAGCTCCTCGTCGCGCATGATGCCGAGCATCACGTGCCTAGGGATGATGCGGATCTTCTTGCTGTCCTTCGCAGCTTTCCCAGCAAGCTCCAGCACCTCGGCGGTGAGGTACTCAAGAACGGCCGCGAGGTAGACGGGAGCCCCGAAGTCTATGCGTTGGGAGTACTGATACGTCCATTTTGCATCACTATTCTATGTCATAATTCACTATTATTCATTGATATATTTCATATTAAGAGGTGATACTTGTGTTATTTCATCTGTTTTTGCATGGTTGATGACTTCTGGAGCATGGACCGCTGCAGTCAGGATTCTAATGAAAAAGGTGAGGCAAAATTTGCGAAGATCAGAAAATCTAGGAAAATATACGGACAATCCTATTTTTCCAGAAGACGAAGGATGCCAGAAGGAGGAGTGGAGATGGGCCACAAGGGGCCCACACGACCCCTTGGCGCGGGTGACCCTAGGTCGTGCCACCAGGTGGTGTGGCCGCCCTGGCCCACCTCTGGCTCTCTCCTCTGGCGTATATATTCCTCCCGAAACACTAAGCCTCTACGGGGCGGAAAACACCGAGAGAGAAAGATCTCTCCGACAGACAGATTTCTGCCGGGGGAATTCCTTCCCGGAGAAGGGAGATCGTCACCATCAACACCACCATCAAGCTGGACTTCCTCGGGATCATCATCATCATCACCACCACCATCATCACCATCAGCACCCTCATCACCATCTCCATATTGTTATAACAATTGGGTTGAATCTTGCATAGTTCTTAGGGGAAACTTTCCCGGTGTTGATTACTCTTTGTAGTTGATGCTATTGAGTGAACCATTGAATTATTGATTATGTTCAGATTGTTATACATCATTATCCATATGATGTCTTGTGAATAGTTCGTTTTGTTCTTGAGGACATGTGAGAAGTCATGTTGTTAGTAGTGGAGTTGTGTTGAGAAAGATTCAATAGTTTGATATTTAAGTTGTGGTGTACTTCTTCTAGTGGTGTCATCTGAATGTCGACTACATGACACTTCACCTATATGGGCCTAGGGGAATGCATTGTGTATTTGGGTACTAATCGTAGGGGTTGCCGGAGTGACAGAAACATGAACCCCCATTAGGAAACCATTGCACAAGGGACGTAAGGGTCTTAGAGTTTAAAGATGTGGTTAGGTTTCTACCTTAATTAATTTATTGTACTTACGGATGTTTGCAAGGGGTATAATCACAAGTATGTATTAGTCCTAGGAAGGTCGGTACATTAGCACAGGTTCACCCACACAACACTTAGCAAGCTAAAGAAGATTAATCAACTATATGAAGCAAAAGCACTTGACAGTCTTCCCATGTGTCCTCGAGAACTATTGGTCATCTTAAGTAATACAACTGGCTTGTTCTTTGCTGCATAAAGGATTGGGCCACTCCCTGCATTTATTCTTATTGTCTTTTATTTACTTGTACTTCGTTTACTTGCTTTATCAAAACCCCCTAAAAATCCGATTGCTAAGTATTTGCAGAGAATTCCTGAACCATACCACTAGCCAGCACCTTCTGCTCCTCATTGGGTTCGACACTCTTACTTATCGAAAATACTGCGATACACCCCCTATACTTGTGGGTCATCAAGTACCGACCCTCCTTGAGGTAGCGCTCGATCTGGCCGACGGTGAAATGCAGCCCGGCCTTGATGAACCCCAACACCTGCTTCTTCTTGCGGCTTCCTGGTGTGAGACTGCAACTTGGAGTGTCCAGAGCAGGATTTGGAAGCCGGCGACATGTCTTCTTTTTCTCCATGGCCTTTGTTGCCGCCATCTGGGTCTTCTTCTTCCCACAGGGAGCTCCGGTCTTTGGAGCCATAGCTGCAAAGTAAAAGAGGAAGAAAGGTTAATTGTGGAGGGCCGGTGAAGGTGTCCAGGTCCCTTGTATTGAAACTTTAACAGCGCCGTGTTTACTGTTTTACAAGTATGAATTTTTAATAGGAGTACTACTAAAAGGCTATGTGCATGTTTCCTTATTTTCTTTCACTTTTTTGAAACATGGTCAGATGTGTCAGCATGAAAATTCATACAAAGAAGTTGTATCTTTCAAAACAATAGTCGGTTTTTAGTATGACTATGTGGGTACAATAATTAGTAATATATGAATTTCTGACAAATTTACAAGCAATCTATCACGCACTTGTAGATCAAAATTTACCTACTTTGGTTTTATTGACAGAATATCATTTAATTATGTGAAATTAGCTAGAAGGCCTGAAAATTTGTGAAACTTGTTAACCATGAAACATACTCTATTTTGTGTGAAATTTAGTGTGTTGTGGCATTCAGAGCCATACTCTTTGCCTTTTCTTTAAAAAATAATTATATATGGCACATTTAAAATAATTTAACAAAATTCTATACATAAAACTTGAAAAGTCCAATTAACAACATGAGTATGCCATGCCAAGATGCACCCCATCTACCCGAAATGGACACTGCCTTTGTCATTATTTAACTTGAAACCCAAGTACTCCCTCCTTCTCAAAATAGATGTCGCAATTTTTTAAAAATTTAGATGTATCTAGACAAGATACATCCAAATTTAAACAATTTTGAGACATATATTATGAGACGGAGGGAGTATGTTAACACATCGCTGGTCACATTGTGAAGAAGTGTTTTTAAACCTTATCAAAATTCATGTTTATCATTAACGGAAGAGGACACCATACATAAGTGCTTAACATTTTTTTTATTTTTTTCATTACTTTTCTTTAATTTATCCCAATAATCGGGACGAGTGATGCAGATATGACCTTGACATTGGTAACTTGGCTTAAAATGTGAAAAAATGTTCATACATGGTTATGACCATATTGTGTAGCAAGTTTTTCAAAAGTTGTCCAAATCCATGTTTGTAGTTTTCATCTAAACAAGCACAAATATAAGAGGACGTCATTTAAGTTTCAACTATGCATCATTAGCACCCCACCCCCTCCCGCAAAAAAAATGTATCCTGACACACATTGAAATAAATATTTTCATATAGTACTAACATGCGGTGGAAATTATCTATATTTTGCTAGAATACAGTGAGTGCACTCTAAGCCAAATTATCCGGACGTACTTAATTGCTAAACACAAATCCTATCACTTGGAAATTGAAAAGCATTTTCCTAAAAGTTCGGAACTCTCATTAACAACATTATTTACCAAAGCCAATATGCTTCATAGAACGAGACATAGTACACTGCCCGCCTCTTCTCTGGGTGCCATTTAATTTTGCACACGGGCACGCTTCTTCGGTGGGGGCGGGAAGAGACCTCCTCCTCATCGTCCTTGGCCTCGTCCCCATCATCGTCCTTGGCCTCCTCCCTGTCGTCGTGTTCGGCCTCCTCCTCAAGGTCGACCTCATACTCCTCCTCTTCCTCAGCCTCATCTTCCGTCTTATCGGAGTCGCTCGGTGTTGGTGGCGGTGTTCCTTTGAAAAAGCGTTGCTAGTGGCTATCTTCTTCATTAGAGGAGTTAGAGAGTGACGGCATCCATGACCCGTCAATTGAGTCTAGGCTTCCAGGTGGAGTTTCAGGGCCTTTCCCATTTGTCAGGTCAATCGATGTGTTCTGGAGAGAGTTGTCATTCGACATTTTGGAAGGAAATAGAGAGAGATCGAGTTCTAAGTAACGGTGGGTTGCGTGTTTTGGGTGAAAGTAGGGGTGTGTACTGTTGCAATTTATAATGTCTATTTATAGTCATGCTTGTGTTAATACCCTTAAAACTATCCCAAAATATCATTAATAGATTGTACTAGGCTCGTCCCGCCAACAAAAAAACAAGATTATACCAGACTTGTCGATTCTTGATTTTTCTCAACCTAGAGAATTCAGGAGGCGCCCCGCTTTATCCAAAAATGAAGACTCATGCAGATCATGCTGAATTACTCGGTGTCTCTTACTTCCTCCGTTAAAAATTAAGTGTCTATAGTAGTACATACTTATCTAGCTACAGTACTACTAGTATACGTGTACTCTTCACAAAGTTGTGTCACCGAACTTGATTGATGGTGGTATGGTGTGGGCCTCATCTTTTTCTGCACCGCTGCATCTCAGACTAGAAGTATAATTATTGCGTGAAAGCTTACACGATATGGAAGGAGAAATGGAGAGGATAGTGGATGGATGGTGAGAGGAGGCGAAAAAGAGGAAAAATCTACTACGTAGTAGTATGTGTACTAGTACCGCGTGTCACGAGCCATCGTAATATGTAAAATTTTGGCGGAAGTTAGATAGGAACCATGATGAAATATAGTATGTGTGAAACCATTGGCTTGTGGCATTCTGAACCATATTATTTGGACTTTCTTCACAAAAAAACATCACCGTCCGTACTAGGAAAATTGAAATTCTTTGTTTCCTAATTGTTGGAAACTTCCACATGCAACAATGCTTACTACGCCAAGATGCACCCATCTACCAAACTATCATGGGAACTCTATCAAATTGTAAACTATGATGTCAATATAGCCTCGATGACCTTGGTCGTTCGGTTTGAAATAAACCCAATAGTGTCCATACACATGGCAAGACAATATTGTGAAGCTATTTTTCCGAAACTTATCTAATCCCATGATTACAGTTTTCATGGCACGTGGTTCACAAGACATGATAGGACATCATGAGTAAATCTTTTTTTTTTGTTTACTCAATGTGATCAATGTTCAAAACAGGTTCAAAATTGCCTTCCATCCTGATGTTTGGCCGATCTTTTGGATAACCTTCCCTCCCGATGTTTGGGAAGCAAGTGAAAATATTGAAAACCGAAAAACTATGAATTTTTGTACCGCCAAGGACCAAAGTGGTTTCCTTCCTATGTACTCCTCGTTCCTACTCCACACCAACGCGCGGCTGCTGAACACGCCAGAGACACAGAGTCGCCGTACCAAGGCACACGTGCGCAGCGCCATGCTGTAGACGAGGGGAGAGAGATCAGTCGGACCGGTGCGTGAGGGGAAAGGGGAGGAGAGATGGAGCATAGGGAAGGAGAGAGAAATCACATGATTTGTTTTGCGTGCATAGGTCCTGAAATTTACTACTAGTAGAATGTACTACACTGTAAGGCCGTATAAGTACCTCGTGTTAGAAACCCATCATAACTTTGCTGTAACATGGAACCGTCTTCAACTTCTCTTCGCTGCTGCCCTCTTCCCCTGCTAACATTTTATTCTCTCGGCATGTATAGCGCATGGATAGAGGTGACCATATTTCTAAGCAAAGAAATATACTACTCCTGCATTGTGTAAAAAAGCAGACCTTAATAAGGCTCAGATAGTAAACGTATGACATATCATCACTATATAATATTATAATTGGTAAAGCACAAAAAATTATAAATTTTATCAACATTTATAAAGTATGGGTGTATATTTGGTCCTTGTACTTTGTATCATTATTTGTAGAAGTCAAATATTATTAGCTACCTAACACTTGAAATTTTTGGTAACATGGTCTAGAGAAACGAGGGAGAATATTCTATTATGATGGACAAGTGTGTTTTGGGAGGTTTATGCATAGTGCAATCATTGTGTTCCAGACTATCAATAGAATCTTCTAGATGCTAGAATGTAAAAGAAGATCCAACGGCTAGAAATGTTGGGATTCGCGAGTCTTGATCCAACGGTCAACATTCAAAGTTATCCGTACACTATATAGTGGTAAGATAAGATAAGATAAGATGAGATCATGTAGAAGTCAATGATTATTAGCTATGAGGGATAACATTCTAGTATGATGGAGAAGTGTTTTTTGAGGTTTGTGCATAGCATTCATTATGCTGAAGACTATCAATCGAATCTTCTAGATGCTAGAATGGAAAAGAAGATCCAACGGCTAGAAATGTTGGAATTCACGAGTCTTGATCCAATGGTTAAAATTCAAAGTTATTCGTACACTATATAGTCGTAAGATAAGATAAGATATCTCTATCTCTACTACTATAGTGGAGCAGTTTTGAATTAGATCCATAACACCAATCCTGACCAGTGGGCTGTTCGATCCAATGGTTCAGAGAAGCTGGATTCGTGTTGAATAGTACCTAGAGCAAACTCCACCATGCATGTTCTAGAACCATCATGTCACTACCCCCAAAATTTCATAGCACAGTAGACTGTATTCTCTCTACTTACTACTATAGTGGAGTAGTTTTGAATTGGATCCATAGCACTAATCATGACCGTTGGGCTATTAGATCCAATGGTTCAGAGCACTGGATTCGTGTTGAATAGTACTCCCTCCGCCAAAATATAAGGAGCCTAAGGATTAGTCAAAAGTCAAAATTTTAAAGTTTGTCCATGATTATACACAAAAATATAAAACTTTCGAGTACTAAATTAATATCAATAGATTCACCATAAAGTATATTTTCTTAATATGTCTATTCAATATTGTATATGTAGATATTTTCTCTCAGCATGTACAGCACGTGGACAGAAGTGACCATATGTCTAAGCCAAAAAAATATACGTACTACTCCCGTATTGTGTAAGAAAGCACACCTTAATATGGCTTAATACCCATTCAAAAAAAATTGGCCTACTATATGGCATCCGCTAAGGTTCACCTTATACATAGTAGAAAAAATAAAGTTATCTTTAAGCCTAAGGTGCACCTCAAGCTTGTGGGTTGCAAATAGAGAATAGAAATATCATTTCCCCTCTCTCCCTATTCCATGTGATCGTTTTCAAAAGGGGTTCAAAATTTTCAAGATACAAAATCTTTTTTTTTCTTTGAGGAAGATGCAAAATCTTAGCTAGAGGCCAAACCATTCGTCATCAATTGAGAATATTCTTTCCTAGTAGTTGGACACTCACGCCGACACTACAAGGAATGTGTCAACCTATGACGTTTTGGTAGTGACCGTGAATGTAATCGTCATAAATTTATGATGATTCTACACCAGATGGTCGTAAGCTGTTTGGGAGGGCCAAATCCTTATTAAACTATGACGATTTTGCGAAAAAACGTCATAATTTCTGTAGAAAAAGTCGTCATAATTGCTAGAGAGATCAAGATATAACAGAAGGACAATATCAGTCGTAGGATGTGAACCTAATGAACGGATGGGATGTCAATTGTGGAAACTTGCTGCGGATCGATGACCTGGCATCCATCGCGCGCACACGGGACAAATATTTGGCGCACACACCAAATCCACCGCCACCAAATCCATCCTCTAACCCTAACCCTTATCCCTCCGCCACCACACCACACCCATCTCTGGTCTTTATCTCGCCTCGCTCTTCTCCTCCGATGGATCCACACAACCGCCATCATATCCTCCTCTCCTCGCCGCAACCCTGCGCATGCGAATCCTAGCCAGTACACTATTGGGCGCCGTCGTGGAGGAACAAGCCCAGTCTCTCGTGACTTCTCTAGTTCCTCTCCGACCTTCCTCTACGCGACATGGATGCCCGCACTCGTCGGTGGGAGGTCCACCCGTTCTGTCTCCACCGCTCATCCGGGAGGAGGGCGCCGCCTGCTCCTAATGCGTCGCCACAACGATGAGGTTGTTTTTCTTCTGCTGCTTCTCTCCACTAAGGACATGATGGCCTGGTGCTGACCGATCCCCTCCATGCTAGGTCAGGAACTAATTCGGGATGTGGTGGCAGCGTCGCAGCTGATTCGGTTCGTGCGATGGAGCAATGACTGGCCCTACACCGAGGAGAGATGGTCCGCGTTCCCATCCAGGGGTAGGTTCATGTACCACCTCAGGAACGAGATGGTCGTCATCATGGATGGGACACCAGGTGAGAGCCTCTATGTATGTCCCCAACTCCCTACTAATCTCCTTTTGACAATACATACATGTTGGCTTGAAAAACTATTGGTAGTCTGGCAAACAATTTACTAGAAGTTTGAAACAGTCCTACCCTGAAAGTGTTGGTAAATCTGCTTCTATTTGAACTTAGGACATGGTTGACACTATGCAGTCTTGTAGATCTTGCAGATAAGTTAAAAATAGTTTAATGGAAACTATATGTATTTACGGTGCCATGTGGATTTGTAACTATGTACAAGTTCTAATAGATAATCTGAGGCGTTGGTTATTTAAAATCTTCTTTAATTTTCTCATGGTCGTGTTTGTTTGTGTGCATATTCGAGCCTTTATTGATCAGATGTATTCACCATTCCACTGTACAGTTGACTTAATTAAATGATACTATTGCCAATGGACAACAAACACATTAGCTTCTTTCCAAGTAATACATTATTTAGGGAAGCTGAAAATATTGATACAACAGCCACCAACCTATTGTGACACAATAGTTAAGCACATGGTGATGCACAATATATTACAGAAAAATTATATGATTGATTTCAATCATCTAGCGTATTTTCTTGCATAAAGTACAAAGGGTCGGCTGCACTTTTACTAGCATATCTTGTAGAGCTTATATTATTATTTTCTCTGATAATATATTATTTGATGCATATAGCTTTGTATCTAAATAACACAATAATATGGCTGTCGTTCATAGTCTCATAGGTCTGAACATGTACATTTTTATCTCACTTTGTTAGAAATTGTGTGGGGAGACACTGGGGTCCGCGGGGCCTATGGGGAGCAGCTGCGGTTCGGTGATGCATGTAGAGAGTTGCTAAGTTACCAGAGGTATGTGGAGCAGCAAGACGATAGTGAGGTCCCTAGGTCACTTCCATCATCCAAGAATTGCTCGAAGAAGGTATCCCCTTGGCAACTCATGCTAGTTCACTTGTCGTTTTATACTACTTTTTGCAATTTTTTAGCATCCGAAGAACTCAGAAACCATATTTAAAATCATTCTCTTCACTTCTTCTCTGTTCTGCTATAACCATAGTTATGGATACATGTTAATTCTCTGCTATCAAGCAATTGTGTTTTACTTTATGTTACGAGAAATATAACATATTTCTGATTAATACATTCATAATAAGAAATGTGGAAGTGGTATGCTCCGTTCAAAGTGGTATCCCTAAATTCCAGCCACATAATCATCAATAACTTTCCACAAGCCTCACCGAAGCAAGCAATTGTAGCACTTGACAAGGAAGAACAATCACATATAATTATCTAAGTATTACAGGTTTTAAGTTATTCATTCATGTGTTTTTGCACTGAGAGGTTCTGAACTCTGCTTCTGTACTGGTGGCCAACGAGTGTGTTGACCCGATTTAATGGAATAAAGTTTTTCCACATAAAAAAGTGAAGGATATACCTCAAATTCTAAGAAAAAAGAAATGCTCTAGCTGTTCTATACTTGTACTGATTTGTTCTTGTGTTTTGCTTTAATTTGTGCAATTAGTTTATATAATCAGAAATGGGATCCATGTACTATACTAGGGCACTAGGCGCTGGTTTTTCCTGATCGGGTGCTAGCTGGATTCAACATTGGCAGCTGGATTTGCCAGATGGGACGCTGGTGGGATTTGATTTATACGGGCATGCTCATGCTTCTTAGCCTAAGGGTATTATACGTACATGAAGCTGCATCCCGTCTAATTTATACAGACACATGTGGGCGCTTAGCTCCAACATTCTATTTCTTCTCAAGTTTGAAAATTATTGTTAGGATAGCTCGAGTGCTTGCGCTTGTCATTGTGATATCCATGCATTTTTAATTTGGTACTCTCATCCTATTGCTGAATCAACTAGTCATTGGATATTGATATTAATTTGAGACAACTGCAGATATGTATCAGATTACTAATTCTTGTATATCATGACAGTACTGCAGTCTATCTTCTATATCATGACAGGATGCCTTACTAAAATAATCTTGTATATCATGACAGTACTACTTTGTGTTGGCTCATTTACTTTGGTCCACACCAAAAAAATATGCATGGTCAATGCTTCTCTTCTGTCTAAATTGTTTGGGCAATTACTTTTCTATGTCTAAATGAAGTTTTTATGCAAGGAGGGTTTCAGGAAGGACTAGCGGAGAAGCACCCCCAACAACAAGCCGGTCCATATGGTAAGCGCCTTTGTTCTCCGTCTATCTATTTTCCACCTCTCTAATACAGATTCGCGGAAGAATCCAGTCCTTGACCTGTTTGTTTTGGCTCTTTATTGTGGAAGGACTCCAGGATCATTAGAGATGTCATACGCTGGTGGTTGCCTATTTCCAAGGCTGACTTTGCCTCCTCCTGGACCTACCTGCATCAGGCTATATGCAAGGGTCGTCCTAGCAAGGTGTGTTCTTTATAGATCTCTCTTGATAAAAAAATATTTCGACAGTTTGTATTATACTGTATTCTTGTTGGTTGATTGATGCATCTGGGAAATTATTTTAGTAGCAAGATCCATAACATTGTCAGGTCTATCTCATCTTATATCATATTTGCATTATTTTAGTAGCAAGATCCTTGGGCTTAGAACTTATATCAGATTTGCATTATGTAATTTTTTGTGTATTTATGATGCAAAAGGAATGCTCAACACACGTTAAGTTATTATGTGTGTATGGATTTAGTTGTACAATTCACTGTCCAGGGTGCGTGATTTTTTGTTCATTAAGTTTCATAGTCAATGAATATGATTTTCTTTTGTCGCCTATTCTAGTCATAGCTATGTGTTCATCTCTCTCTTTATGCATGATCTTATTGAGATCATGAGCTTGTAATCTATAGATCTACCTTGCTACCCAAGTGCTTTAATAAATCTCTGCTCTCCGCATGTGTGTAAAGTTGACAGTGTGCACACCATGGTGGCACTTAGGCTAGAGATTACAAATACTTGTTATGAGTTATATTTGGAGTTGGATGTCTTTATGAAATTGTGGTGTTTGTTGGAACCATCTAGTGCTCAAAGTGACAGTGGGGGGTTATCTAAATGCGGAAAGCGAACTTTGAGGTGTGTTGTTATAGCCATACCATCGATTAGAGTGTTCAACCGGAGAGTAGTTAAGAGTAGTATCATGAAAATAATATATTTATATGAGAGTGTTCACTAGTGAAAGTATGATCCCTATGCCTTGTTTCTAAACATAGAAACACCATTTGCAATTAGATCTGTTACATGTTTGCTTGCTTCCATCTTTATTTCAGTTTTACTTTAGACTTTTCCACACCATCAAGCTATTTTCTATCACCCTTACCACTTATAATTATCTATACCACTTGTATTTCACTATATCTTCGCCAAACTAGTGCACCTATACACCTAACAAGTGTATTGGGTATGTTGGGGACACAAGAGACTTGGAGGCCCAACCACTATCTACAAGAATAGAAGTGTGTAGACATCACTCCGCGGCCCCACCACTCCCCTCGCTACGCCTCTCTCCCCCATGATCCCCTCTCTCTTTGATCGATCCCCAACACGTCTCCTCCTTCACCACCTTCCCCGCCGCCCTGCGTCTCCCGTCAAATCGACGAGCCTGGCCACGACCCCGAGCCCGTCCTTGACCCCATCACCCAAGCGCCCCCGCTCGCGTGAGCCCTGCCGCCAGTGGGCTCGTCGCCCGCCCCGGATCTCCCCTCGCCGCGACCACGACCCTGCCGTCGAGGCTCTGATGCACCTCCGCCGCGCGTAGCGCTGCCTCCTCCGGCCGCTGGAAGCCTCGCACCGCCACGGGCCTCTCCACCGTCTATGCGTCGTTCTCCTCGCCACCGTACCGTCACGGATGCCCTCGTCCCAGCGAGGCCGCGCCACCCTCTGCTCGTCCCCATGGTGTCGCCGTATCGGGCCCCGCGCGTTGCCGGCATCCCGCGGTCCTTGTCAAGCCCGAGCGTCGCCCTTCTCCTGAGCATGTCGCTGCCCCTGGCTCCCCTACTCCCTCCTTGCACTATCCTGCGCGTGCCCTGAAGGTCTGGCCACATCTCTGCTCGTGTGCACGCGCATCTCGGTCGCCGTGGACGCCTGGCCACATCTCCCCGAGGTCCTCTGCTTTGACCTGGACCTCACCGTCCTTTTTCTTTTGTGCAGCAGACCAGCTCTACGTCTTTTGTACCCGGCGTCGGGACGCCACTCGAAATAGCTCGGCTCTCCCTTGTTGTATCTATGACCGCGAGGTGTTCTTGCTATTCATCAAACGAGAAGACCAGTCTAACGCCGCACCCCGAGATCATCTACACGGAACGCCAAGACTGCCCACACGAACCCCGAAGACCCCCAATCCACGGATCCGATGGTCGAGACCCCGAAGACCGAACCCAAACCCCTACGAGCCCCAAGATCTTCAGACCTTGATGTGTGACCCCTATCTAGGACCCCTATTTTTATAATATGATATCCATCTTGCTGCATTTAAATTGTTCATGATCGCATACATCTTTGTGTGGTTTGGGGGCATTATGCCGATTTATCTAATAATTAAATATGGAGGCCATATGCAGGCTATTCTTGTCTTATATCGCCTCCATTTAAAATTTGTGTAGAGAACCGATGCCATGTTTTGTCTTGTTAAGATAACATTTAAATTGCGGGGTATCTAAATAACTTAAACCATTAATTAATTGTCGGGACCCCGGTTCCGCTTAATATTGCCTAATTGCATCACATATTTGTCATGTCATGCATCATCCATGCATCATGCCTGATCTTCTGCCGTAGTATTAAATAGTGTATCCGGTGTTTCTTCTAGTGTTATGCTTCGTCACAGATAAGGCTGTTGAGGGGATGCGAGTGTCGACTGGATCTCCAGATGAATCTTCGGTTATGTTTCCTAGGCGAGCAATCTCCCCCTTTCTACCTATTTTGTGTTTATAGTCTTTACTTCCTCCTGTTGATCTATTGCTATCCGTATTGCGATACTTTAGTTTCTGTGCACCATTTATATTCCTTGCAGCCCTTATATTTCCTTGGACATATCCTATTGCCTGTTGTTTGATAGATAGTCGACCTTGCGAGTCATAGTTGCTTCCTCAGGTTTTTCTTTGCGTCATTGTTGTTCCACCGTTGTTGGAAGGTTGGCACATGCTTAATGATGGAGATGATCATGACTTTAATTTCAACTGATAATAAAAATGTTGGGAATAGATATAACTAATGAGGAGGCATCGGTGGGCAAATAGATAATATTTAGTTTTTAACCGCTTACTTGTGTCCCGTATGCCCCGAGTACTTGATACCTGTTCCTTGACTATCACACTATCCGCATGTGGGACCATGAATCCCCTTAGCCAGAGCTTGATTCGTTCCTTATTTCTTGGGGCCACAAACTAGTTTGGGGATTTATTACTATCATATACGTATGCCATGTTTTACTGCTTTAACTCTGATTGTGCGTGGAGCACCTGTACAGTTTTGGATTGTGACACGTTTTCGCTGTATCAACAAGCCCAGTCACACTTTCGGGTTCCTAGTCATTTGACTCCGTCGACACAAACCCTGGGTCCGTCTCGGAGCCGGCCAACTTCGTTGTGGGTAGCTTAGTGGGGAGGCCCCCTGAAGTATTTTATGAATCCTGTGATTGCTTTGTCATGAAAGCCTTGTTGGGTTTTTATTTGGTTTTTCCGAGGTTGATCATGCGTGTGTTGCTATTTGTGCACCCCTGCAGGGTAAATCTTTTTGAAAGCCATGTCCACAGTTATGGACGACTTGGAGCATAGTATCTCGATCATAGACAACTATAACTAAAGTAGTGTTGTGAATTTGACTTAAACATATGACTAGTAATCAACTTCACTGTAATGCAATGGATAATAAAAGTGCCAACAACTGATGGAAGTCTGGGATATCTCTGCCTAATTGTATATGCCTAGTAAGTATTGCAACTACAATGGAACGGTTAAATAAAGCTGCCCACTTCTTATGATATCGGGATAACTCATGCTATCTATATCTGACTAGTAAGTGCGGCAACAATAATGGAATTAATAAAACTGCCAACTGTGTGCGTTCCTCGGTTTGACTTCCTCGTTTGGTCTCGAGGGGGAATACCAGGATGGGTATGTTTGGTGTTACTATTAGGTTGGATCCGAATAGGTCTTTCTTATCCCTCTCTCATAGCCGATAGTTTAATCGAGTCTCTATAGATTGTTTAGTGCATGTTGCGCTGCCACTTCAGTCCACCATACCTATGTAGGTGAGAGCCGCTGAATTCTAGACTCGCCGTGTATTGGCCTCAGTACTGACCCCTCCCTTTTTCCTTCGCCCTTTCGATGTCTGCGCACTTCTATTCTTGTAGATAGTTGTTGGGCCTCCAAGTATAGAGGTTTGTAGAACAGCAGCAAGTTTCCCTTAAGTGGATTACCCAAGGTTTATCGAACTCAGGGAGGAAGTGGTCAAATGTATCCCTCTCAAGCAACCCTGCAATCAAGATACAAGAAGTCTCTTGTGTCCCCAACACACCCAATACATTTGTCAGGTGTATAGGTGCACTAGTTCGGCGAAGAGATAGTAAAATACAAGTGGTATGGATATAAGACAACAGTGCCAGAAAATAGCTTGATGGCATGGAAGAGGCTAAAGGCAAACTGAAATAAAGATGGCAGCAAGCAAACATGTAACAGATCTAGTTGCAAACTTGTCAGGTGTATAGGTGCACTAGTTGCACTCAAGATAATAAGTCTTTGGGTTCAGTTTCAACACCAATAAAACTTTAATTAAAACACGAGCTACTGTAGCACTTCCCTCAAAAAGCTCAATTCCCCAAAAGAACTCAAAAAGGAACCAACAAGAAGCAAATGCAAATAATGGCAGAAATCTATCAAAACAGACCAGAAGGTAAAAACCAATTTTTTTCAAAGACATTCTGTTGCTCAAATAAAAAAGTGTTGAACTAACGAAAGTCAGATAACAACATGGGGCAGAAGCACAAAAATTCACGCCTCAAAACGACGTATAGAGATTTTACACGAATTTTTATGGTGAAGCACAAAAATCTGTTTCGGGAAAGCAACTTTACCAAGCATTACTTCTCTCTCATTAGAGGTTACTCTTGGCACAAAAAGAAATAAAAAGGATAAGGAGAGGTTATTACAGAAGTAATGACTTCCAAGACTCATCGAAAACTTTTGGGTTATCTCCCAATAAGTACTTTTCTTTAACGCCTTTAGGTTAGGCATGATAGTTTGAAAAGATGCTCACATAGGAAATATGAATTGAAGTAAAAGAGAGCATCAAGAAGAAAATTCAAAACACATTTAAGTCTAACCCACTTCCTATGCATAGGAATCTTGTAAAGAAACATGTCATGAAAGCACAAAGCAACAAGCATAGGAAAGCAAAACAAGTGCAACTTCAGAAATTTCAACATAAAGAGGGGAAACTTAATATTGTTGAGATACATAAAACCATATTTCCCTCTCTCATAATAACTTCCAGTAGCATCATGAGTAATATTAACAATATAATTATCATATGAAACATTCTTATCATGAGCCAAATTCTTAAAAGAATTAATATTCTCCACATAAACATATTCATTCTTATTAATTGTAGTGGGAGCAAATTCATCAAAATAGCTATCACTATTATCCTCGTCACCATAATCATCAAATATAGGAGTCATATTGTAATCATAATTAATTCTATCAACAATAGTAGGTGGACTGAAAATATCATATTCATCATTGTAATCATCATATATTGGAGGTTGTGTATCATCATAAGAAATATAATAGCTATCTTCCAAAGCTGGGGAACTAAAAAGATCATTTTCATAAAAACTAGCTTCCCCAAGCTTAGACTTTCCATAGCATTAGCAATAATGGTGTCCAAAGAATTCATACTAACAACATTGTTATTAGCATGCAAATAAAGTTCCATGGGTTTTTTAATTTTCTCTTCAAACACTTCATGTCCTAACTCAAGATAAATACTATAAAGCTCTCTAATTTTGTTGTTGTTTTCCATTAAGCCTAACTAGTGAAAAAAACAAGAAACAAAAAGACAAAATTGCAGAATCTAAGGGAAATAACTTCAAGCACTCACACCGGAGGATGTGAGTACCTTTTACCTAACCTCCCTGGCAACGGCACCAGAAAATAGCTTTATGTCTACGCACTTCTATTCTTGTAGACAGTTGTTGGGCCTCGAAGTGCAGAGGTTTGTAGAATAGCAGAAAGTTTCCCTTAAGGGGATTACCCAAGGTTTATCGAACTCAGGGAGGAAGTGGTCAAACGTATCCCTCTCAAGCAACCCTGCAATCAAGATACAAGAAGTCTCTTGTGTCCCCAACACACCCAATACACTTGTCAAGTTTATAGGTGCACTAGTTCGACAAAGAGATAGTAAAATACAAGTGGTATGGATATAATACAATGGTTCCAGAAAATAGCTTGATGGTGTGGAAGAGACTAAAGGAAAACTAAAATAAAGATGGCAGCAAGCATACATGTAACATATCGAGTTGCAAACGGTGTTTCAATGTTTAGAAACAAGGCCTAGGGATCATACTTTCACTAGTGAACACTCTCATATAAATATCTTCTCTTTATGATACTACTCTAAACTACTCTCTGATTGGACACTCTAATCCATGGTAGGGCTATAACAGCACTCCTCAAAGTTTGCTTTTCCCATCTAGATAACCCCACACTGTCACCTTGAGCTCTAGATGGTTTCAACAAACACCACAATTTCATAAAGACATCCAACTCCAAATATAACTCATAAAAAGCATTTGTAATCTCTAGCCTAAGTGCCACCATGGTGTGCACGTTGTCACTTTCACACACATGGGGAGAGCAGAGATATATTAAAGCACTTGAGTAGCAAGGTAGATCTACTTGATTACAAAGCCCATGATCACAATATGATCATGCATAGAGAGAGAGATGAACACATAGGTACTGGTAAAACCCTTAGCCTCGAGGAAGAACTACTCCCTCATCATCATGGGAATCAGCAGCGGCGATGGAGATGGTGGTGGAGATCGATGGAGATGGATCCGGGGGCACTTCACCGTCCCGGCAGGGTGCCGGAACAGAGACTTTCTGTCCCCCGAATCTCCCCTTAGGTGGCGGCAGCACTGCGGAACTTTTCATGGCTGGAGGCTTGACGATTTTGGGTTTGTGCATCGGGAGGATTTTATAGGCGAAGGGGCAAGTCAGTGGCCGGTCAGGGGGTCCACACCATGCCCTAGTGTGGCCAGGGGACCCGCACCCAGTGGTGGTTTGGCCACCCTGTGGCCCCTCTCCGCCTCGTCTTCTGGTTCCGTGAGTCTTCCGGTAAAATATCGACTTTGGCTTTTGTCTGGTCCAATTCCGAGAATATTGATTTTCTGACCTTCCCGGAACCAGCAGAAAACAGGAACTGGCAGTGTGGCTCTTGTTAATAGGTTAGTCCAAGAAATTATAAGAAAAGATTCCAAAGTGTGGACAAAACATGAGAAAGTATATAAAACCAAGCATGGAACATCAAAAATTATGGATACGTTAGTAACGTATCACCTTTGTAGGCACCCCTTTTGTTTTAGCAGGTATAAGATCGACATCGTTAGCAGGGTTACCCTTCCGGCTTGGCCTGTGTAGGGTTATGGACGCCATTGGTTATTCTTCAGGGCTCTTAGCCCCATTTTCATATTATTCGTACTCGGATGTTGTATCGTTTTGAAGGTGATTTGGATCTTGGTATTGTATATCTATATTTTTGACTCATGGAGTCATTGTTGTATATATATGTTTCTGAGGGTTCCATCGTGGCCTATCGTGTAATGATATTACTTCGTTTTCCACCCGCACGCAAGTGCCTAGTGGGCATCTTTGAATCGTTTCTATGCGGATTTGGCGGGAATCGCTAAAACTTGCATAGGGCCGATTCCGAGGGTGTTACAACATCTGGGACCCAAAAAACCAGTCCAACATACACACGTTTCTTTCAAATAGATGCTGTCAGCTGTGACCCAGCATAGACACGTTTCGTGTACAGAGGTGGTTGACATCTAGGACCCAGCAAGTTGCCAAGGTCAAAATAGCGGACATGGCCAAAAAAGTCCATCATACGCACGTTTCATTTATAGAGAGGCTGATATGTGGGACCCAGCAGTGCGACCTGATACAGATGCTGCATCGAGCAACTTAGCCAGTTCGAAACAGGGAGGCGCGAGCGAGAAAAATGTTCAGCATGTACATGTTTCTTTTAATGAGAGGCTGAAATGGGGGACCCAGCAGCGTGACCAAACGGCAGATTCATCGAGCAATGCTATCTAGTTCGGAACATGGTAGTGCTAGAGAAGAAGAAAATTGCATCATACCCACGATTCTTCTAATGTGAGGCTGACATAAGGGACCCACCAGCCTGAATAAACAGCTAATGCAGCAAGCAAAGCTATCAAGTTCGGAACACGAAGGCGCTACAGAGGGTAAAAAATCCATCATACACACGTTTCTTCTAATGAGAGGATGACATGTGGGGCCCAACATCGTGATTAAATGGTAGATGCATCGAACATCGCTATCAAGTTCGGAACAGGGTAGTGTGAGCGAAGAAAAAAATCCATCATACACACGTTTCTTCTAATGAGAGGATTACATGTGGGGCTCATGAGGTTGGTTAAACGGTAGATGTGTCGAGCAGCGCTATCAACTCGGAACAGGGTAGCCAGCGAAGGAAAAAATTCCATCATACAGATGTTTCTTCTAATGAGAGCATGACATGTGGGTCCTGGGAGGTTGATTAGACGGTAGATGCATCGAGCAACGCTATCAACTTCGCAACAGGGTAGCATGAGAGAAGGAAAAACGTTCCATCATACACATTGTCCTTCTAATGAGAGGCTGACATATGGGACCTAGAAGCCTAACTAAATGGTAGACGCCTCGAGCAACATTATAGAGTTCAAACCAGGGAGGCGCGACCGAAAAGTTTTGTCCGCTAGAGACACTAACGTCCGAGACCCACATGCCTCAAAAGACTACGGGGAGTCAACATCATGCGAGGAAACAAAAATCTTGCTTCTGCCACGCGCTGGCCAAGCTTCCTCCATGTTTTTAGCAGATCCGTCGTAGTACAAGGTCGCAAAACCAGAAAAAAAAAGTTTTCCATCGGCCACAGCCGAGCCAATAATTTCATCACGGAAGACGCGCCTTCTACGATGACCATCGAGCCAAGTCGTTGCGGAAGGAAACTTTTCTTGTAGTGATCACTAGTTTGAAATATCCTGCCTCACCACACCCACTTGGGTGTGTGTGTATCAGTGTGCATCATTGTAGTTTTGGAAAAGAACATATGCAATGATGCCACTCCAGCATGTGGTGTCCAACCATGTCCAGGAACCCTAGCAGCATGATGGGATTCAACTACAACATGCATTCTATCACCAGTTTGAAAGATGCTGCATCACCACACCCATGTGGATGTGTGTGTGTGTCAGCGTGCATCATTGTGGTTTTGGAGTAGAATACATGCAATGATGCCACTCCAGCATGTGTGTTCTTTTCATAAACGACAATGATCCACTAAATGTCATTGCATGTGTGTTCTTTTCCTAAACCACATGGATTCACTCGATGTCATTGCATGTGTGTTTTCATCAACCACACTGATCCACTGGATCTCATTGCATATGTCTGTTCTTTTCCTAAACAACATGGATCCACTGGATGTCCTAGCATGTGTGTTCTTTTCCTAAACCACATGCATCCACTAATGTCATTGCATGTGAGTTCTTTTCATAAACCATATGGATCCACTGGATGTCATTGCATGTGTGTTATTTTCCTAAACCACATGGATCCACTAAATGTCATTGCATGTGTGTTCTTGTCAAAAACCACATGGATCCACTTGATGTCATTGCATATGTGTGTCCTTTTCATCAATTACACTGATCCACTGGATTTCATTGCATGCGTGTTCTTTTCATAGACCACATGGATCCACTAAATGTAATTGCATGTGTGTTCGTTTCATAAACCACACTGATCCACTGGATGTCATTGCATGTGTGTTCTTTTCATAGACCACATGGATCCACTAAATGTCATTGAATGTGTGTTCTTTTCGTAAACCACATGGATCCACTAAATTTCATTGCATGTGTGTTCTTTTCCGAGACCACATGGATCCACTAGATGTCATTGCATGTGTGTTCTTTTCCTATACCACATGGATCCACTCGATGTCATTGCATGTGTGTTCTTTTCATAGACCACATTGATCCACTGATGTCATTGCATGTGTGTTCTTTTCATAAACCACATGGATACACTAGATATCATTGTAATTTTGTGTAGAAGTGTGCATCATTATGGTTTTGGAAAAGTACACATGCAATGATGCCACTCCAGCATATGGTGTCCAACCATGTCCAGGAACCCTTCCAGCATGATGGGATTCAACTATAGGATGTATGTTATCACTAGTCTGAAAGATGCTACATCACCACACCCACTTGGGTGTGTGTGTATCCGTGTGCATCATTGTAGTTTTGGAAAAGAACAGATGCAATGATGCCACTCTAGCATGTGGTGTCGAACCATGTCCAGGAACCCTAGCATCATGATGGGATTCAACTACAAAATGCATTCTATCACCAGTTTGAAAGATGTTGCATCACCACACCCATGTGGATGTGTGTGTGTGTCAGTGTGCATAATTGTGAATATGGAATAGAACACATGCAATGATGCCACCCAACATGTGTGTTCTTTTCATAAAACACATTGATCCACTGGATGTCATTTCATGTGTGTTGTTTTCCTAAACCACATGGATCCACTCAATGTCATTGCATGTGTGTTCTTTTCATAAACCACACTGATCCACTGGATGTCATTGCATATGTGTGTTCTTTTCCTAAACCACATGGTTCCACTGGATGTCATTGCATGTTTGTTCTTTTCCAAAACCACATGGATCCAGTAATGTCATTGTATGTGAGCTCTTTTCATAAACCACGGGGATCCACTGGATGTCATTACATGTGTGTTCTTTTACTAAACCACATGGATCCACTAAATGTCATTGCATGTGTGTTCTTTTCATAAACCACATGGATCCACTGGATGTCATTGCATGTGTGTGCTTTTCCTAAACCACATGGATCCACTCGATGTCATTGCATGTGTGTTCTTTTCAAAATCCACATGGATCCACTACATCTAATTGCATGTGTGTTATTTTCCTAAACCACATGGATCCACTAGATGCCATTGCATGTTTGTTCTTTTTGTAAACCACACTGATCCACTAGATTTCATTGCATATGTGTGTCCTGTTCATAAACCAGATGGGTCCACTAGATGTCATTGCATGGGTGTCCTTTTCCAAAAGCACATGGATCTAAAAGATGTCATTGCATGTGTGTTCTTTTCATAAACCACATGGATCCACATGAAAACACACACTCTAGTGGATTCTGTGATGCAACTTCTGCCACACTGGTGCAACATGCAATGTGGAAGCTGCTTTCCTATCTATTTTTGGTCTCTGTTACATAGGTTTAACACACCTGGATCAACTACATGTCATTGCATGGGTTATTTTCCAAGAGCACATGGATCCACTAGATGTCATTGCATGCGTGTTCTTTTCCTAAAACACATGGATCAACTAAATGTCATTGCATGTGTGTTCTTTTCATAAACCACTTTGATCCACTAGATATCATTGCATGTGTGTTCTATTCCAAAACCACATGGATCCACTAGATGTCATTGTAGTTGCGTTATTTTCATAAACCACATGGATCCACTGGATGTCATTGCATGTGTGTTCTTTTCCTAAACCACATGGATCCTCTAGATGTCATTGCATGTTTGTTCTTTTCATAAACCACACTGATCCACTGGATTTCATTGCATGTGTGTGTTCTTGTCATAAACCACATGGGTCCACTAGATGTCATTGCATGTGTGTTCTTTTCCAAAAGCACATGGATCCACAAGATGTCATTGCAAGTGTGTTCTTTTCATAACCACATGGATCTAAACGAAAACACACACTAGAGTGGATTCTGTGATGCAACTTCTGCCACAATGGTGCAACATGCAATGTGGAAGCTGCTTTCCTATCTGTTTTTGGTCTCTATTACGTAGGTTTGACACACATGGATCCACTAGATGTCATTGCATGGGTTATTTTCCTAGACTACATGGATCCACTAAATGGCATTACATGTGTGTAGTTTTAATAGACCACATGGATAAACTGATGGCATTGCATGTGTGTTCTTTTCCAAAAACCAAATTGATCCACTTGATGTCATTGCAAGTGTGTTCTTTTCCTAAACCACATGGATTCACTCGATGTCATTGCGGGTGTATTCTTTTCATCAACCACACTGATCCGCTGGATGTCATTGCGTATGTCTGTTCTTTTCCTAAACAACATGGATCCACTGGATGTCATTGCATGTGTGTTCTTTTCCTAAACCACATGCATCCACTAATGTCATTGCATGTGAGTTATTTTCATAAACCATAGGGATCCACTGGATGTCATTTCATGTGTGTTATTTTCCTAAACCACATGGATCCACTAAATGTCATTGCATGTGTGTTCTTTTCAAAAACCACATGGATCCACTTGATGTCATTGCATATGTGTGTTCTTTTCATCAACCACACTGATCCACTCGATGTCATTGCATGTGTGTTATTTCCATAGACCACATGGATCCACTAAATGTAATTGCATGTGTGTTCGTTTCATAAACCACACTGATCCACTGGATGTCGTTGCATGTGTGTTAGACCACATGGATCCACTAGATGTCATTGCATGGGTGTTCTTCTCGTAAACCACATGGATCCACTAGATTTCATTGCATGTGTGTTCTTTTCCGAGACCACATGGATCCACTAGATGTCATTGCATGTGTGTTCTTTTCCTATACCACATGGATCCACTCGATGTCATTGCATGTGTGTTCTTTTCATAGACCACATTGATCCACTGATGTCATTGCATGTGTGTTCTTTTCATAAACCACATGGATCCACTAGATGTTATTGTAAATTTGTGTAGAAGTGTGCATCAGTGTGGTTTTGGAAAAGTACACATGGAATGATGCCACTCCAGCATATGGTGTCCAACCATGTCCAAGAACCCTTCCAGCATGATGGGATTCAACTATAGGATGTATGTTATCACTAGTATGGAAGATGCTACATCACCACACCCACTTGGGTGTGTGTGTATCAGTGTGCATCATTGTAGTTTTGGAAAAGAACAGATGCAATGATGCCACTCTAGCATGTGGTGTCCAACCATGTCCAGGAATCCTAGCAGCATGATGAGATTCAACTGCAAAATGCATTCTATCACCAGTTTGAAAGATGTTGCATCACCACACCCATGTGGATGTGTGTGTGTGTGTCAGTGTGCATAGTTGTGAATTTGGAAAAGAACACATGCAATGATGCCACCCAACGTGTGTGTTATTTTCATAAAACACATTGATCCACTTGATGTCATTGCATGTGTGTTCTTTTCCTAAACCACATGGATCCACTCAATGTCATTGCATGTGTGTTAATTTCATAAACCACACTGATCCACTGGATGTCATTGCATATGTGTGTTCTTTTCCTAAACCACATGGTTCCACTAGATGTCATTGCATGTTTGTTCTTTTCCAAAACCACATGGATCCACTAATGTCATTGCATGTGAGCTCTTTTCATGAACCACAGTGATCCACTAGATGTCAATGCATATGTGCTCTTTTACTAAACCACATGGATCCACTAAATTTCATTGCATGTGTGTACTTTTCATAAACCACATGGATCCACTAGATGTCATTGCATGTGTGTGCTTTTCCTAAACCACATGGATCCACTAGATGTCATAGCATGTGTGTTCTTTTCAAAAACCACATGGATCCACTACATCTAATTTCATGTGTGTTCTTTTCCTAAACCACATGGATCCACTAGATGCCATTGCATGTTTGTTCTTTTTGTAAACCACACTAATCCACTAGATTTCATTGCATATGTGTGTTCTGTTCATAAACCACATGGGTCCACTAGATGTCATTGCATGGGTGTTCTTTTCCAAAAGCACATGGATGTAAAAGATGTCATTGCATGGTGTTCTTTTCATAAACCACATGGATCTAAAAGATGTCATTGCATGTGTGTTCTTTTCATAAACCACATGGATCCACATGAAAACACACACTCTAGTGGATTCTGTGATGCAACTTCTGCCACACTGGTGCAACATGCAATGTGGAAGCTGCTTTCCTATCTATTTTTGGTCTCTGTTACATAGGTTTAACACACCTAGATCCACTACATGTCATTGCATGGGTTATTTTCCAAGACCACATGGATCCACTATATGCCATTGCATGTGTGTTGTTTTCATAGACCACATAGATCCACGTATTTCATTGCATGTGTGTTCTTTTCCAAAAACCAGATGGATCTACTGGATGTCATTGCATGTGTGTTCTTTTCCTAAACCATATGGATCCACTAGATGTCATTGCATGTGTTTTTTTTTCATAAACCACACTGATCCAGTGATGGCATTGCATATGTGTGGTCTCTTCATAAACCACACTAATCCACTAGATGTCATTGCATATGTGTGTTCTTTTCAAAAACCACATGGATCCACTTGATGTCATTGCATATTTGTGTTCTTTTCATAAACCACACTAATTCACTGGATGTCATTGCATGTGTGTTTTTTTCATAGACCACATGGATCCACTAGATGTTATTGCATGTGTGTTCTTTTCATAAACCACACTGATCCACTAGATATCATTGCATGTGTGTTCTTTTCATAGACTACATGGATCCACTAGATGTCATTGCATGTGTGTTCTTTTCATAAGCCACATGGATCCACTAGATTTCATTGCATGTGTGTTCTTTTTCGAGACCACATGGATCAACTAGATGTCATTGCATGTGTGTTCTTTTCCTAGGCCACATGGATCTACTCGATGTCATTGCATGTGTGTTCTTTTCATAGACCACATTGATCCACTTATGTAATTGCATGTGTGTTCTTTTCATAAACCACATGGATCCACTAGATGTCATTGTAATTGTTTGTGTATCTATGTGCATCATTGTGGTTATCGAAAAGTACACATGCAATGATGCCACTCAAGCATATGGTGTTTAACCATGTCTAGGAACCCTTCCAGTATGATGGGATTCAACTACAGGATGTATGCTATCACTAGTTTGAAAGATGTTGCATCACGACACCCACTTGGATGTGTGTGTATCAGTGTGCATAATTGTAGTTTTGGAAAAGAACAGATGCAATGATGCCACTCCAGCATGTGTTTTCCAACCTTGTCTAGGAACCCTAGCGGCATGATGGGATTAAACAGCAACATGCATTCTATCACCCGTTTGAAAGATGCTGCATCACAACACCCACGTGGATGTGTGTGTGTATCAGTGTGCATCATTGTGGTTTTGGAAAACAACACATGCAATGATTCCACTCCAACATGTGTGTTCTTTTCATAAACCACATTGATCCACTGGATGACATTGCATGTGTGTTCTTTTCCTAAACCACATGGATCCACTCAATGTCATTGCATGTGTGTTCTTTTCATAAACCACACTGATCTACTGGATGTCATTGCATGTGTGTTATTTTCCTAAACACATGGATCCACCGGTGTCATTGCATGTGATTTCTTTTCATAAACCACATGGATCCACTAGATGTCATTGCATGCGTGTTCTTTCCTAAACCACATGGATCAACTAAATGTCATTGCATGTGTGTTCTTTTCATAAACCACTTGGATCCACTGGATATCATTGCATGTGTGTTCTTTTCCAAAACCACATGGATCCACTAGATGTCATTGCATGTGTGTTCTTTTCATAAATCACATGGATCCACTAGATGTCATTGCAATTGCGTTATTTTCATAAACCACATGGATCCACTAGATATCATTGCAGGTGTGTTCTTTTCCTAAACCACATGGATCCTCTAGATGTCATTGCATGTTTGTTCTTTTCATAAACCGAACTGATCCACTGGATTTCATTGCATGTGTGTGTTCTTTTCATAAACCACATGGGTCCACTAGATGTCATTGCATGGTTGTTCTTTTCATAAACCACATGGATCCACCTGATGTCATTGCATGTGTGCTCTTTTCTTAAACCACATGGATCCACACGAAAACACACACTACAGTGGATTCTGTGATGCAACTTCTGCCACAATGGTGCAACATGCAATGTGGAAGCTGCTTTCCTATCTGTTTTTGGTCTCTGTTACCTAGGTTTGACATACATGGATCCACTACATGTCATTGCATGGGTTATATTCCTAGACCACATGGATCCACTAGATGCCATTGCATGTGTGTAGTTTTAATAGACCACATGGATAAACTGATGTCATTGCATGTGTGTTCTTTTCCAAAAACAAAATGGATCCACTGGATGTCATTGCATGTGTGTTCTTTTCCTAAACCACATGGATTCACTCGATGTCATTGCGTGTGTATTCTTTTCATCAACCACACTGATCCACTGGATGTCATTGCATATGTCTGTTCTTTTCCTAAACAGCATGGATCCACTGGATGTCAGTGCATGTGTGTTCTATTCCTGAACCACATGCATCCACTAATGTCATTGCATGTGAGTTCTTTTCATAAACCATATGGATCCACTAGATGTCATTGCATGTGTCTTATTTTCCTAAACCACATGGATCCACTAAATGTCATTACATGTGTGTTCTTTTCAAAAACCACATGGATCCACTTGATGTCATTGCATCTTTGTTATTTTCATAAACCACATGGATCCACTAGATGTCATTGCATGTGTGTTCTTTTCATAAACCACATTGATCCCCTAGATTTCATTGCATATGTGTGTTCCTTTCATAAACCACATGGATCCACTTGATGTCATTGCATATGTATGTTCTTTTCATAAACCACACTGATCCACTGGATGGCATTGCATGTGTGTTCTTTTCATAGACCTCATGGATCCACTAGATGACATTGCATGCGTGTACTTTTCATAAACCACACTGATCCATTGGATATCATTGCGTGTGTGTTCTTTTCATAGACCACATGGATCCAGTAAATGTCATTGCATTTGTGCTCTTTTCATAAACCACATGGATCCACTAGATTTCATTGCATGTTTGTTCTTTTTCAAAAGCACATGGATCCACTAGATGTCATTGCATGTGTGTTCTTTGCTTAGACCACATGGATCCACTCGATGTCATTGCATGTGTGTTCTTTTCATAGACCACATTGATCCACTGATGTCATTACATGTGTGTTCTTTTCATAAACCACATGGATCCACTAGATGTCATTGTAATTGTTTGTGTATCTATGTGCATCATTGTTGTTATCGAAAAGTACACATGCAATGATGCCACTCAAGCATATGGTGTTTAACAATGTCCAGGAACCCTTCCAGTATGATGGGATTCAACTACAGGATGTATGCTATCACTAGTTTGAAAGATGTTGCATCACGACACCCACTTGGATGTGTGTGTATCAGTGTGCATAATTGTAGTTTTGGAAAAGAACAGATGCAATGATGCCACTCGAGCATGTGTTTTCCAACCTTGTCTAGGAACCCTAGCAGCATGATGGGGTTAAACAGCAACATGCATTCTATCACCCGTTTGAAAGATGCTGCATCACAACACCCACGTGGATGTGTGTGTGTATCAGTGTGCATCATTGTGGTTTTGGAAAACAACACATGCAATGATTCCACTCCAACATGTGTGTTCTTTTCATAAACCACATTGATCCACTGGATGACATTGCATGTGTGTTCTTTTCCTAAACCACATGGATCCACTCAGTGTCATTGCATGTGTGTTCTTTTCATAAACCACACTGATCTACTGGATGTCATTGCATGTGTGTTATTTTCCTAAACACATGGATCCACCGGTGTCATTGCATGTGATTTCTTTTCATAAACCACATGGATCCACTAGATGTCATTGCATGCGTGTTCTTTCCTAAACCACATGGATCAACTAAATGTCATTGCATGTGTGTTCTTTTCATAAACCACTTGGATCCACTGGATATCATTGCATGTGTGTTATTTTCCAAAACCACATGGATCTACTAGATGTCATTGCATGTGTGTTCTTTTCATAAATCACATGGATCCACTAGATGTCATTGCAATTGCGTTATTTTCATAAACCACATGGATCCACTAGATATCATTGCAGGTGTGTTCTTTTCCTAAACCACATGGATCCTCTAGATGTCATTGCATGTTTGTTCTTTTCATAAACCGAACTGATCCACTGGATTTCATTGCATGTGTGTGTTCTTTTCATAAACCACATGGGTCCACTAGATGTCATTGCATGGTTGTTCTTTTCATAAACCACATGGATCCACCTGATGTCATTGCATGTGTGCTCTTTTCTTAAACCACATGGATCCACACGAAAACACACACTACAGTGGATTCTGTGATGCAACTTCTGCCACAATGGTGCAACATGCAATGTGGAAGCTGCTTTCCTATCTGTTTTTGGTCTCTGTTACCTAGGTTTGACATACATGGATCCACTACATGTCATTGCATGGGTTATATTCCTAGACCACATGGATCCACTAGATGCCATTGCATGTGTGTAGTTTTAATAGACCACATGGATAAACTGATGTCATTGCATGTGTGTTCTTTTCCAAAAACAAAATGGATCCACTAGATGTCATTGCATGTGTGTTCTTTTCCTAAACCACATGGATTCACTCGATGTCATTGCGTGTGTATTCTTTTCATCAACCACACTGATCCACTGGATGTCATTGCATATGTTTGTTCTTTTCCTAAACAGCATGGATCCACTGGATGTCAGTGCATGTGTGTTCTATTCCTGAACCACATGCATCCACTAATGTCATTGCATGTGAGTTCTTTTCATAAACCATATGGATCCACTAGATGTCATTGCATGTGTGTTATTTTCCTAAACCACATGGATCCACTAAATGTCATTACATGTGTGTTCTTTTCAAAAACCACATGGATCCACTTGATGTCATTGCATCTTTGTTATTTTCATAAACCACATGGATCCACTAGATGTCATTGCATGTGTGTTCTTTTCATAAACCACATTGATCCCCTAGATTTCATTGCATATGTGTGTTCCTTTCATAAACCACATGGATCCACTTGATGTCATTGCATATGTATGTTCTTTTCATAAACCACACTGATCCACTGGATGGCATTGCATGTGTGTTCTTTTCATAGACCTCATGGATCCACTAGATGACATTGCATGCGTGTACTTTTCATAAACCACACTGATCCATTGGATATCATTGCGTGTGTGTTCTTTTCATAGACCACATGGATCCAGTAAATGTCATTGCATTTGTGCTCTTTTCATAAACCACATGGATCCACTAGATTTCATTGCATGTGTGTTCTTTTTCAAAAGCACATGGATCCACTAGATGTCATTGCATGTGTGTTCTTTGCTTAGACCACATGGATCCACTCGATGTCATTGCATGTGTGTTCTTTTTCATAGACCACATTGATCCACTGATGTCATTACATGTGTGTTCTTTTCATCAACCACATGGATCCACTAGATGTCATTGTAATGATGCCCCTCCAGCATGTGGTGT